>JARFJB010001580.1:397500-515000 GCA_036346205.1 Vesta saturnalis
ATATATATATATATATATATATATATATATATATATATATATATATATATATATATTTATCATACATAACTGATCCAATTTCACGCTGTTAAAAAATTTTTTAAATCTTATTTTCATCAAAATAAGTATCTGTATTTTTAAGATTTTTTACGTAAGGGGTGGTTTTCACCGCTTAAACAGAAAAAGCCCACCTTGCGCCTATATAACTTTTGAAGTGGAGGGTAAGATCAGCTTAATCCTGAATTTTCAGAGAAATCGGTGCAGTTATAAAAATTCGGAGGTATTAACATATTTTTACCCCTAGTAACTGGACTATGTGGTGTAGTTTACCTTTTGGCTTTTTTTTGTTCCTTAGGTTTATTATGCTAGCTTTTTCTATGCGATCCTCTGCTGAAAATCCAAGTCTCAAGGAATACAGGTTTGTACAATTTCTCCTCTTCATTTTTTTAATATTCCCTTAAGAAACGTATATGATTGGCTGCAATGTGCAGTTGTTCAAGTAAACCTTTCCTGCCATTGTCCAATTTAAATGTAAAGCCAATGCAAAAGGCGCCTTAAACTGGATTTACTAAAGCAGTAAACTTCACATTCACCTAATTCTTTTTACAATGACGTCAATGTAACATGAAGACCTACGAAAATAAATATATTTATATAAACATTTTTTTGCCAAATTTTATACATACATTTTGAATGCATTTCAGAAATTTTACGTTTAAACGCATCTTTCACACAATTTTCAACATCAGTAGATTTTGATTTTGTGTTTTCTTCGCTTCGAAGGTGATTGGGAAGGTTTTATTTTCTTTTTGGGCTTCTGCAACTCCTTTTCTTATACCACTAACAGTGTTAATATTAACACCACAAGCCTCAGCGGTACGCTACATAGAGTACCAATAATCTTCATGTTTGACAGTAAATGTTTGTGCAAGTTCATAACAAGCAGTTGTGCTTGAGAATGTAGATACCCATTTCGTAGCATGATTAACCTAAAAATTGTATACATTTAACATAAATGGTGGAGAATTGTTTTCTGTTTACCTACACCACCTTCAGTTAGTTTTGAAAAAAACTGTTTTTTAAGGTAAAGTAAAAGTGCATAAACAATAGTCTGTAGACAAAAACAACGGATGGATGAATTGAAACTTGACGTACGTTTTACTAAGTTACTATTAATTAGTATAAATGAATAATGTTTTTATGCCATCCTTTTCTAATGTATACTATTGAGAGAGAGAGAGAGCAAAAGGCGAGTAATTTTGTTATAGTGTTTTACATCAATGAGTCATACCCAACTTATTTGAATTAAACTATATGAGTAGGTTTTTCTGCTATTTGCCTTTTTTTCTTAGACCTTGAAGTAATCACTTTATCAAATTGTATACATAAATGTATACATTCTGTTTTCAATGTATAGTAACACTGTTGCTTGATGTATTAGTTTAAGTATTAACAACATTCTTATTGACGAATGAAAAAGATCTTTGAAACAATTTAGTTCGATAAAATTGTGCACTTATGAGATCATTATGCCAAATATTAATGTTATAGGCACACGGTGCGAAGCGTGATATAATTATGTAGGTAAGGAGGAGTTTTTAAATTAGTAAATTAATAAACAACAAAACAGATGAAATCGAAAATTGCCTTTTTTCAATATCAAGCCATGGGACAAAATGAGTAAATTACAGAGCAATATTTTGATTCTATGTACCTTAAATTTGAGAACGCTCCTTGAGTGCATAATTTACATAAGTAACCATTTTTATTAACCACATATCTGAGATGCGCCCACAATCGTCTTTTACGAGGGGTAATTAACAAGGACATGTTGCCCTTGAAATCTGGGTACAACATTTTTTTATGAATTACCCTTGGAACTGCCTCTGGCCCTGATTTCAACATTACTGCGCAGGATTGAATACTACTATAATATGGTAGTTTCTACAATACTGGTATAGATTTGTAGTAAGTGATAGACCCCTTGTTACCAACCTAAAAGAAAAGGAATAGTTTGGTATTGTCACTGGGTTCAGATATTTTGAAAATGACGATTTAGGTGTAAGTAAATTGTGTATTATCTGTTACACAGTTTGTACAAAATGGTTATTGAAGTAATTGAACGATAAGTTAGCTGGACATGACGAAATTGTGTGCATATTTAAAAAGAGCACAAAAAATTAGGTTACTTTAAATGTTTTCTGTATTTGCTTGCCTATTAATGTGAGTCAAATCATGGAGTAATGAAATCTAAGACGAGACGCAACCTTATGAGACTTTGAGTGGTAAGAATGTCCCGTCGAGATCTAGGCGACGCAACAATTGAAATCCCGTTGAGATTTTTAGTTCATCGTTGCGGCTGTAGCGGTGAGTTTGTATAGTCTGGCGTGTTATAGCGTTAAATCATTGAGTTTAAAGGTGTTATGCTTTTTTTTTTATTACATCCGATGGCAATTTAAAATATTTTTAGACTAAAAAATCATCTTATCGCTTTAGAAATGCTTAGTGTAGACTTTTTTTAATCTGTCACGTCCTTGTTTCATGTATTAGAGGGTATGTAGAGGGAAAAAAATATTGCAACCTTCTCTAAGCATGAATTTCAATTTCGATAAGAAAAGTGTTAAATGAGGTTTACCTTTAAAAATCCAAACAATTTAAGCCTTTACAAAATCATCAATCGTATAATGAACCGAATAAACAACGTTAATTAGTAAATCATGTCAAGAATAAAGGCAACGTTGCCGATTCATAATTTCCTTTCTAAAAAATTAAAATCAGACCTTAAGGAAATAAGCTTGCTTGTAAATCACATTGCAACATCAACCTCCATTGTTTTGCTACTTTTGTTGCATTAATTCTTAAGGTGCATACTCTATTTACTATTGCAACATATCCACTAGATTCTCGAGTTGCAAATTGCATAAGGTAATTGTTCATATTAGTAAACTGACGTTGAATCATTTACTTAATAGATTTGTGTTTACATTTTATATTGAATTAACACTAGAACTGCCGCGGCGGTCAATCTGACCGCGTGCCTTCTTTAAAATGTTGTTCTTCCGTTGTGCTTGGAGTTACGGTGTTGGGGTATTATGACTTTTCTGGATTTTTATGTACTTTTAGAATATAAAAAAATATATTAAGAAAATTAAGCCGTTTTAGAGTTTTTTTGTAGCATTTGTATAACTGCCGGAACCGTCATTTTGACCGCTCATATATTCATTATCAGTTCCGAGGTTGTATAACAAAAATAATTATAACGTTGAGATAAAACAATGTATTTTACTATTATTGTGGTAATTTTTAAGAGTTTACTGCACAAGTCAGAACTTGTTTAGTCGTGTCCGAAATTATGAATAATCTCCGGTATTTTTACCTACGCGCCCGAGATATGAAAAATGCAAGTTATAACTTGTTTCTATAGAGATCTATATATTCAAGTACTTTGAGATTTCAAATTAGTTCTTGTGAGATACTTCTGTATTCCTTACGGGGTTAATTTAGTAGTAAAAAAATGTGGTCGTCTCGTTACACAACAACAGGCTTTAGGTTATCTTGCGGAGTTGGAAAACTTATCTGAATGCGAATCCGAAAAAGCATATAAACACTTCGAAGATGGTGAAAGTGGTGACAGTTCCTGTTGATGTCAAAAGTAGTGAACAAAGTGAATAATCTGATGTCTGCGTAAATAATGTCACTTCTGATCCCTGTACATCTAATGAAATTAGTGATGACATTGAACACCATCCAAAACGAAAAAATTACATGCTTTACCTGTGGGGAGTAAACAATCATCCAAATCTAATGATTGTTGTGGAATCAAGTGGACCTTATGTTGGCCATATAGTTCATAGAAATGTTATGCGAAATACACCTGGGCCAACTCCTTATGCAAAAAAAATGTGTTTGCTAACTCTGTGCTAAGTGCATTTCGATTGTTTATAGATAGCACAGCGCTAAAACACATTCAGAAATGTACTGAAATTGAAGCTAAACGACAACTAAGAGCTAATACAAACTGGTCATTGTCTCTTCAAGAATTTGACGCTTTTCTTGCAATATTGCTAGCTCGTGGTGCTTACGGCGCAAGACCATTACAGCTTGACAGTTTATGGTCTGTTACTTGGAAACCGCAATTTTTTCGTGAGACCAAGTCACACAATCGATTTCGTCAAATCATGAGAATTTTAAGATTTGATATTCGATCAACACGAAAAGAACGTCTAGTTAGTGACACGTTAGCTTTAGCCTCCGAAATATGGAATAAATTTATTAGTAACTGTAAAGCTTGCTATGTTCCAGGAACAAACATTACAGTAGACTAACAACTGTTTCCTACTAAAGTTAGATGCAGATTTACACAATATAGGGCGAATAAGCCTGATAAATTTGATGTAAAATTTTGGCTAGCTGTTGATACGAATTCTAAATATCTCCTGAATGGTTTTCCTTATTTAGGAAAAGATGATATGCGTCCTAACCACCAACCCCTTCCAGAATATGTTGTTTTAAAATTAATAGAACCTTTCCTAAATATGGGTAGAAATGTTATTACCGACAACTTTTTTACCAGCCAAAAGTTAGCAACAATGCTGGCAAAAAAGAATACAACAATAGTAGGAACAATGAACCGAGCAAGAAGGAAATTACCAATTTATATCAAGAATAAAAGGGCAGATTTATATTCTACCACAGTAATAAAAAATGATAAAAGCACCTTGTCAATTTATCAGGGTAAAATTAATAAAAATGTCATATTGCCAAGTACGCTAGATCCAACTGCGGCTATAGATGATGGAAAAAAGAAGAAACCTGAGAGTGTTGTATTACAATGAAACAAAGTTTGGGGTAGATGTGTTGGACCAAATGGCTAGAATATATTCTACGAAAGCTGGTTCACGTAGATGGCCAGTTCATGTGTTTTACAATGTTTTAGATCTTGCCACAATCAACGCCTGGATAGTTTATAAGGAAGTCGTAGGTAGTAAAATAAAAAGAAGAGACTTTATTTTCACTCTAGCTGAGGAACTAACAAAAGAGTATTTCGATTCGAAACAAGATTCTGGTGCAAGTACCAGCACATCTGATACAACGAAACCTAAAAAACGTCATCAGTGCCAAATTAAAAAATGGCCCACTTCTCGTAAAAAATAATACAGAAAAAATATAAAAATAACGAAAAATCAGCAGCAGTCTGAAATCCTTTGTATTAGCCATCTCCTTGTGTACATGATTATCTATTAATGCGGGGCCCCAATGTTATGATTCAGCTTGCCGTTTTGTATCGTTTCTAGGATCCTTTATTAAGAATAATCTCTTAGAAATAATACTATACGAAATTAAAGAATAAATACGTGTAGATATATTTCTCATATAGACCAGTTTTCAAAATTTGGGCATTAATAATAATAAAAGGGAATATTTTTTTATACAATTACAAAGTTTTGTTGACGTTAAAACCAATAAACAAGCATATAATTAATAAGAGAGAACATATAATTATTTATATACTTAAAATCGTTAATAAAATTAATACTCGCAAATCTCTGATATAAAAGAGGTGACGCATCGGTTTCTTGTGAAGTTTGAAAAATTTCATATCACATGCAAAACTCGTGTTTACAGAAGATGCATTGTGGTGGCAGCACTACACCGTGATTTAGTTTTGGATAGTGGGGTGCAGGGGAATGCGACAAGTGAGTTAGCTATATGGTACAAACTTTTACATTATCGTTACGCCTCTTCTTAAATTTCATTACTCAATGGTTAAATCTAAATATTTCGATAATAGAGGTATAAAATTTAGAAAATAGTTAATACATTTATTAACTATTAACTTCTTTATTATTCTCTTAGTTTGTGGGTCACAATCTTAATCATATTTGTATCACTGATTATAACATTCCCATACCAACCATTTATGAAGAGATGGCTATATTGACACTACTAAGGAATCTTGTAGTTGTGTTGTTTCACATCCACTTCATATTATCTACAATAAATCTCTTACTTCAGGTGTTTTTCATGATTTCTGGAAATTGAGTTGTGTTACACCTATCTTTGGTAATAGAACTCATATTTCTAACTATAGGCCAGTATGCAATCTTATTTGAGAAAATAGTAGCTGCTTATTTAAGATCAAAACTAGAGTCGACAGTAATAGAAAAACAGTTTGGGTTTCTTAATAAGAAATCTGCGGTTTTGAATTTAATTACTTTTATTTACCACCTGTCGGAGGTATTGGATGATCGTGGGGAAGCTCACGCTTTCTACACGGACTTTTCCCGGGTGTTCGGTAGGGTAATCAGAGAATCCGCAAACTGGAAACCGCGGGTATCCAAGATACATTATTGGAATGGATTGCTAGTTATCTATCTGGAAGATTTCAAATTGTAAAGATTAAAATTATAGGTCGAAAAATATTCCCAACCGCTCTGGAGTTCCACAAGAATCCCACTTGAGACTCTTATTTTTGCATTATTTATTACCGACGTTCCTGACTGTTTCAGATTTACTCAATTTTTATGTTTTGCGGACGATGTGAAATGCTATCTTACAGTATCTTCCCTAGAGGACTGTCGTAAACTTCAGTCGGATTTGGTCAGAGTTGGCAGGTGGTGTGAGACCAATGTTATAGAACTAAACATCAATAAGTGCCACTCCATAATCTTTTCTAAAAAACGTAGTAAAATGGATGATAACCTTTATCCCAAGTTTCACCTATTCGAGACCTTTAAGTTAGTATGGACTCCACACTCTATTGTAAATCAAATTGATACTGCAGTTTCTAGAGCGCTTAGGATGCTTAGATTTATTAAGCGAAACACATCTGACTTTAAAGGTATTAATGTTATTCGGTTACTGTTCTGTACTCTTGCCAGACCTTTGCTAGAATATTTCACTTCAGTTTGGAGCCCCCATTATACTTGTCAATTGTCATATACACAGAATCGCACAGGTGCAGAGAGAAAATTCCTTCCATACCTCGCATTTAAGTCTAATATACCTCCTCTTAATGAATTTTCTTATAATTTTGCAGTATTGCAAGTCGTTTTCTTTGCCTACTTTAAAAGTAAGAAGGGATCAGGTCGATCTCAAATTGTTTTTTAAACTGATTAACCCGACGATCGATTGATTTCCACAATGTCTTTAGCAGTTCCAGTTAGAAACACCAGATCAAAAGCAATATTTCATCAGGCATTTAAGTGAACTAATGTTGGCTCAATTTTTATATATCAAGAGTGTCACGATTGGCTAATTCTTATGCTGATAACTTGGATTTCTTCAATGTAAGCTTTTGAGAGTTTGTGAGTCGATTGAAGCAAATTGTGACCTGACTTTAGTACTTGGTATTGTCTAGTGGTATTGTAGTATTGTGATAATGTGTACCTGATGATTCTGTACCTATTAGTTTGGTGGTGTTTTCGTCTAATTTTTATTCATGTATCTTTAAAATTGTTATACTTTGGAATTTTACTACGATTTGAGAATTTGATGCTTTATTGTAATCTTGATTTGTACTAAAAGTGGGCAAGGCCCGTTAATAAATTCAACAGTTCGCAGGTAGTTGTAATATTCGGACTGTCTCAAACAATGAGACTAACTAACCGGTACTAACCAGTCCTACCTAAGATCTATTCGATCTCGATGTCTTCTGGGAAATTTCCTTCATCATGGAAGTTAGTAAATGTTCAACCAATTCCCAAAAAAGGCGATAAGACCGACCCCTCGAACTACCGCCAATTGCAATCATTTCCATTTTGTCTAAAATCATGGAAAACCCCATCAATCAGCAACTGATCTCGTTCCTTGGAACTCACAAACTCCTTAGTGACCACGAATATGGGTTTAGGCAGAGTCGTGCAACAGATCTTCTTTCATATGTGACCCAAATTTGGAATATATATATATATATATATATATATATATATATATATATATATATATATATATATATATATATATATATATATATATATTATATCCGGTAAAACAGTTGTAGTCGCCATCTCAAAGGCATTTGACCAAGTTTGGCAGGAATATTTACTTGCCAAACTCACCTCGTTTGGGTTAAATGATACGCTCATCAACTGGGTTTCTAGTTTCCTTGATAAAAAACAAATACGTGTCGTAGTTGATGCTGTTTTTCAAAAGAAGTTAGCATTAACGCGGGAGTGGCACAGGGATCAGTTATAGCGCCTACACTTTTCCTGCTATACATAAATGACTTTATTTCTTCAACAACTAATCCGATCCATTGCTTTGCTGACGACAGTACTCTTCATTGTAGTTCATCTCAGTCTACTCATAATGGTAATCTACCTTCTATGTCTCAAGACATTAACGCTGAAATGGAAAATTCAATCAACAAAGGCATTCAATGTATTCTCGAATGGGGAAGCAATAATCTAGTTAAATTTAATCCTAACAAAACACAGTGTTGCCTTGTGCCCACCAAAAAATCAATTATTTCCTGTTATAAATGGCTCAGAGTTTTCAAACTCCATTACTCTGTTGGGAATGACTGTATCATCAATTCTATCATGTGTTGACCATCTTCCGTCAGCTACAAAAACAGCTGCTCGTAAAATGGGCTTTCTGTACAGATCTAAGCAGTACTTTACCTCCCGACAAATATTTCTGCTGTATAAGGCCCAAATTCGACCTTATCTAGAATATAATTCTCACCTCTGGGTTGGTGCTCCCCAATACGCTCTCGATGTCGTAGATCGTATTCAAAAGAAAGCGATTAGGCTTATAAATGACCCGTCCTTAACTTCTGAGATATAGTCCCTTGAGCATTTAAGAATAGTTTCAGTTCTTTCTTTGTATTATCGGTATTACAGTGGCTATTGCGCTGTTGAATTACATTCTTTGATACCATCTCGAGCTACCTTTGTTAGAAATACTCGGTTTGCTCATTCTCATCATCAGTATGGAGTACAAATCTTCACTTGTCATACCAGACGGCGTAATCCACATTCTTGTACACGGCTTCTAAACTCTGGAATGATCTCCCTAGTTCCTGTTTTCCTCTCACTTATGATGTGAAAAAATTTAAGGTAGCTGTTAATAGACATCTCTTGGCAATTCAATGTCCCTCTATCCATTCTCCTAAGTGTTCCTGAGCGCTTTAGCACGATAGGCCAAATTTAGCCTGTTCAGGTCCACAATTATTTAAAAAAATTGAGGCAAAAGATATTTCGAAAATAGATTTCATGTGAAGAGATTGATTAATGTGCACATCGGTTGTGGTGATCTAAGACTGAGAAGCGACCGGTGTTCGGGATACACAATCTACATTTGCATTTTCTTCTTCTTTTTTGAATTTTACAGAGTAATAAAGTTAAGACCGTAGCGTATCGTAATACACGAGCTGAAGTCATGGGAGGCAGGGGCTTTTTGAGGTGAAATATCTGAGACAGCGCTTGATTGTCTGTGACTCATAGAAAATCTCGTCCATATAGGTACTTGAAGAAATGGCCTACACTGTAGACGACGGCTAAGGCTTCTCTATCTAATTGGCTGTAGTTACATTCTGCAGGTGTCAATGATCTGGACGCATATGGGATGACCTTTTCTTCCCAATTGATTATGTGACTCATTATAGAACCGATTCTGGTCGGGCTAGCGAGAATAATAGGAAGATTTTGATCGTATCGAATCACAATTCGATCGCTGCATAATTCCTGTTTAAGTTTCACGAAAGATGATCCAAAATTGAATGTCCAGGAAAATCCTGAATTTTTACGTAAAGGTTTCGAAGTGGTGTAGTCAGTGCAGATAGATCTGGGATGAAACGTGCGTAGTACGTTACCATGCCGAGAAATCTTCGAACTTCCCCAATATTCCTTAGGCGACCCATTTGAGTAATGGCACGAATTTAATCAGGTGATTTTGAAATTTTGTTGTGTTCGATGACATGACCTAGGTATTCGTTTTTTTTGAAAGAAAAAGGCACTTGTCTTTATTTAAAAGTGATATTTTTGCAATCTAGCTAAACAAGCGTCTAAGTAGACGAGACATTCTTCTTTGGAAGAACTGTGTACAATCGCGTCGTCTTAATATTTTTCGTTTGTTAACTCTTGTAGAATCATACAAAACTTTATTAAATTCAGCAAGGCAATTTTTAACAGAGTCTATTTACTGCATATGGTCCTTTATGTGTTGTAACTGTTGCTTTATCCACAGGGACATGAAGAAATGTATTTCTTATCTAATTTACAAAAATATCTTGAATTTCTACATTATGTAGAAGTGGTTTCTGACAGGGTGGTTACTATTGACCAGTCTTTCTTTCACACCAGCATAGTATTCCACACAGAACCGGACGTCATTATCTCCCTTGGGAATGATTACCAGTGTAGACCCCCCAGTCACATGCGTCAATTTTTGATATAATACCACCAGATTCTAGATGATCTAGTTTTGATTCTACTGCTGTTAGATCATGGGTTGTCATCTTCAGTCAGCTACCAAAACAGCTGCTCGTAAAATAGGCTTTTGTACAGATCTAAGCTGTACTTTACCTCCCGACAACTCTTTCTGCTGTATAAGGTCAAAATTCGACTCATCTAGAATATAATTCTCACCTCTGGGTTGGTCCTCCCAATACACGCTCGATATCGTTGATCATATTCAAAAGAAAGCGATTAAGCTTATAAATGACCCGTCCTTAACTTAAATGACATACAGTTCCTTGGGCATAGAAGAATCTTTTCAGTTCTTTCTTTGTATTATCAGTGTTACAATAGCTATTGCGCTGCTGAATTACATTCTTTGATACCATCTCGGGTTACCTTGCCAGGAATACTCGGTTCGCTCATTCACATCATCAGCATGAAGTATAAATCTCCACTTGTCATACCAAACGGATGCAATTCAATGTCCCTCTATCCATCCTCCTAAGTGCTCCTGAGTGCTTTAGCACGATAGGCCAAATTAGCCTGTTTAGGACCTCAATTATTAAAAAAAAAAACTTTAGCAAACGATCTATGTAACTCAAGAAAAATTTTCATAGTGAACTCTGGTTTTTTATATTTTCAAAAATAAAGGTTTGTTTTGTTATATTGGTGTAAGTGTAAATAAACAATTAAATCTTAGATTAATCTCAACTTACCATCGATAAAGTTAGAATTAGTTAGATTGTGAACATTGAAATCTCCCATAATTAAAATATTTCTGGTATCTGGTGGTTTACATACAACAAAGATGCAACACGTACATGGAGTAAAACAACATTTGCACCCTAACCCATTAATAGTTGGAACATTGTAATTTAGTGTAAACATATTCAAACGTTCCATTTAGATACAGTTTTTTACTGCTATTAATACATCACCACCCTAGTTCTGGTTTGTTACTCCTTATTGGTAAAACAGAGTAACAAACTCGCAAATATTCTGAATTATATATATATAAGAGGTTAATGCATTTCAACAAGTCTGATTATGCCACTGATAGCTGCTTTGAAATGATCAACTTTCAATCGGAGACCTCCAACATTTTGAAAATGGTACTGTAAGTTCTGTATTGGGCATTTTCAACGTCAAGTTACTATTTTTAGGATTCATCTGATATATGTAAATTTAATATTAGTTTCTCCAGCCATAATGAGTTCATCAAATTGCTTTTTAATTTTACAAAAATAATTCCTTCGTCTTGGTGTTTTTCAATTTGCTCGCTTCAAAAACAAAATTTGTAACATATTTTTCATCATTTAATATTGCCTTAATTAGCCGCGGTCTGGCTTTGGTTAGGTCTAGTTTTCCTAAACAAACATTCGAATAAAGGAGATTTAAGTTAAAACTTCATTCCGTGGACGTATCTTCAGATCCATATTTATGGGTTGCACCATACACCATTAACTTGCATTTCCTTAATTGTTATTTTTAAAAATTAGGCATAAATTTGTGAGTTTTTAGGGTCTCAAAGTCGAGTAATTGTTTGTGTAGCAGCACCAAAAGCAAACATTCCTTCTGCATCTAAAACATTTGCATTGAAATTTTTTAAATATTAACAATGAGTACACTTTCAAACTATCTGAATATCGTTTAAAACTTTACAAATCCTATATACAACAAAGATTAAAAATATCCCAAAAATAAAATAATTAAGAGACTGATATCGATAAACAGTACAATCATCCTTAAATAAATACACAACGATGATCATTACAAATGATTGAAAACGCAACCCATTCAACATTACATTGAATAAAGCTATCTGAATTTGAATATATAATTAGTGTGCAAACATAAGAGAACACAGTACAGGGTGGTTCATTTTCGATGTTTTCTTATGGGAAATACCTTTTCTATTACAGATAGACAAAAAGTAATATGGGGTCCTTGTGCTCAATTTTGGTGTTAATTAAGATCCAATAGTCATAATCAAAATCAAGATATCTCTGACCGTTATTGCACATTTAGCCAAAATTGAAAACTTTTTTATTTCTAAATGCATCGACAAACTGTAAAAACATTCTTAAGGCACCTATTTAAGTTGAATCCGTTAATGCATTCACATTTTTAATACCTCCTTAATTTAAAAAGATATGACATGAAGTTGTATTTTTTTATATGGAAACCATAGTTGGCTGACATTTTTTTTGCGTTTTTTAAAAGTATATAACAGCTCTATGCTATTTTAATAATTAATTGAATTTTTTAAGTTTTTCTTAATTGGTATATTTATTAAGGATAACAGTTGGCTTAGAAAACCAGATATGAAATTGAATGAAGATATTCTACTCAAAAAAGAAATTTCACTTCCTGTAAAATATTTTAGAGACATTTTGTAATTCAAATAAGTTTAATTGTAATGTTGTTCTTGTGGAATGGTAACAAATTATAAAAGTTAAAGATTGAATATAAAATTATCAAAAAACCTCAAATGAAATTGAAATGAAATGAAAATAAACAATATAACATCATCAGAAATTATGAAAAGCTATCAGCAAATCAATTTTTATACGTATGTAAACATCTAATTCTATAAACGAACAAAAATATGAACACAAAATATCAATATAAAAACCACACTAAAACTACAAATATTTTTCAAACTGTGCGCCCTCTTTTTGGATGCCACGAACACTTTATTTTAACTCATTCACAGTATTATTAGTTCTTTTGTATACAATGTTTTTCAAAAAACCTCATAAAAAGAAATCTAGAGGTGAACGATCCAGCTATTGGGAAAACGTAAATTTAAGTAGTCACTAACTACACGGGAAAAGTAAATTTAAGTAATCACTAACTACATGGGAATTATGTGCGGGAGCTCCGTCTTGCTGAAATATGACATTGCAATATTGTGCTAGGAAGACTCTCTAGAAATCCCTCCAAATGAATTTGTAGAATATCGAGATATTTAATTGACTTTAATGTTCCTTCATACATGTGATAATAAAAACGTCCGTTTTTAATGCAGCACCACACATTTATTCCAAATTTCCCTTGCCTCCTGCGGGCAACACTGACACGAGCGTTAGTATCTGCCCAGTAAGGTAAATTGTGATTATTAAAAATACCATCACTACTGATATGCGTCTCGTCTGACCATGCAATAGTTTGAAAAACTAGGTATATTTTGGCACTGACTTATATACCAGTTACAAAACTCAGTACGCCGCCTTCTGTCGTCTATAGTCAAAAAATATTCTTTCGGAAATCTATAGCAATGGTATTTGTGTTTCTTTAAAATTCAAAGGGCTTTGATTCGAGACACGCCTAGATTAACCATTTGTCTAGATGACGTTGTTGGCTCTGCTTCGACTTGTCCTAAGACGACCATTGAATTTTCTTCAGAATTTCGTTAAAGTAAGTTTTTGGCCTGGAATTTTTAAAAGAACCGAATTCAATTAACTTTGTCTGTAACCTAAAATTAATTAAGATATTGTTTTGAGCTAGCAAAAATTTAAATTTTTATTAACTATACCGTTCAAAGATATTTTTATTTGGCTGCTGCCTTTCAGGAAAATTTTGTAAATATAATTCCGATGCCACATTCTTATCACCTTCGGATAATATAAAACACTTTAACATGACAAATTTTTCTAAATTTGTATAATTAGACATGTTAATAACTAAGTTCCAAGATCACTTTGTTGCACACTTCTAATTTTTAATTTATTATTTGACATATAGGTTTCATTTGTTTTTACTTAAATAAATCTCAGCCTCCTATGCCAACTGTGTATTCTTAATATAAAACGTAAATAAGAAAAACTTAAAAAATCAATTAATTATTAAAATAGCATAGAAGTTTTATATATTTTTGAAAAGCACAAAAAAAATGTCATTTAAAAATGTCATAGCCATCTATGGTTACCATATAAAAAAATACAACTTTATGTCATATCTTTTTAAATTAAGGAGATATTAAAAATGTGAATGCACTAACGGATTCTATTTAAAAAAGTGCCTTAAGATTGTTTTTACAGTTTGTCAATACATTTAGAACGAAAAACGTTATTCAAGTTTTTCAAAATCATCATTTTTCAATTTTGGCTAAATGTGCAATAACGGTCAGAGATATCTTGATTTTGATTATGACTATTGGATCTTAATTAACACCAAAATTGAGCACAAGGACCCCATATTACTTTTTGTCTATCTGTAATAGAAAGGGTACTTGCCATAAGAAAACATCGAAAATGAACCACCCGCGTACAGTTATGTCGAGGTAATTTAATATATGTATACTCGTCGTAATGCAGTGAGATAGTAGACGCTACAAAGCTTCTATGTTCTTACTTCTTAGCTAGGCAGATAGCATGCATGCAAACACATTCTTGTATTCAAACCAGATAAAATGCTATAATACAGTATAAGCATACTCATTTCTTTTTTACTATATGGGAGCAGTATTCTATATTTTTCCTGGCAATAATTTAAATCAATGATAAATTTGTAACCTGAATAAAGACAATGTGCCCATGCATTCACAAATTCATCTTGAATAAATATTATTATAATAGGAATACCTCTGTCCCTGCAAATTCCCATTTGTTTCAATGATACCATCACACCAATAAATAGCATAACTTGAAAAATTCAGATTCTGCAACACTTATGTCACTGTTCAAGCATGTTTCAATTAAAACAATTGTATACAAAACACTACTGACTGTTTTAAGGCAGGTAATTTAGTTTTTGTTCTACGGATGTGTTCGAAATAAACTAACATGGCCAATTTTCTTTTTTTATGGATACTTTTATTAACTTAAGACAATTATAGTTGCTCCTTGAGTTGCTTCACTAACATTTTCAGTCCTACATGTCATCAATGTAATGCCACACCAAAAGATGTAGTTTCGGACCAGGTGGGATCAGATAGGGGGGTTAACTTTATGGTGTGTGGCCTTAACAAGAGTGCACACAATAATACAAATCATATGGGCATTGAAAGACTTCAGTCTGTGGAATACATACATGTTTACTGTTTATAATTGTCTGATAAATATTGTAGAAATCACCGTTTGAAAGTAACAACATAAAAATAAATGTTAATATTAACTAAATACATAGAAAAATATATGTATGTGCATATACCAATAAGTAACTAAACAATTAATTAGGGATAAACTTGTGATTGCAATTCAATTGTATCATATTATTTTACTTAAATAAAGCTAAATATAATGAATACAATAAACTTGAAAATAAAAGCAATTATTAAATTGTTAACGTTTCGATTTATTCTAAAATCATCGTCTGAACTTAACATATGTGCAAAAGACAAAAAGTAAAATTAAAAACGAATTTATAAAACACATCAAAGTTGAAATAAAATTATATGACAACAATGACATGACCTGATTGTCAGTTTTAGAAAAATTATATTATCTAAGTAATTCCACAAGTCATGTCTTGTTGTATATTTAATGTCGCTTTGACAAAATATATGAAGAGCTTTTTAATGGCTAGTTCGAATTAGAATTTGCTTCCAATAATAGAAAATCTTTATGGTCAATGTTATGATCGTTTTCAATTTTATGTTGAAAAATAGCTGAATTTGGAATTGATTTAGATCGTTTTCCCAATCGAGGGGTGATACCTAAATGTTCACAGCGTCGGACATTGAAATGACGTCGGGTTTTCCCGATGTACATAGCTGAACAGCTATTACATTTAAATTGATAAATAATGTTCGATGCAAGATCATCAGGAATCATATCCTTGACAAAGAAATGTGATCCAATCCTCTCCAAAGTAGTAAAAGCAAATTTAATTTCTAAAAGAGGAAAGGCTTTTTTAATTATTCGTTGAATATTACGACGAATGTATAAAATATGGTCCAGTATAAGCAATTTAATGTATAACATTCTTTGATCTCTTTTTGGTCATTGTTATTGTTAGAAGATTCAAATATATTTCTGAAAAGCGATTTATACATCTCATAAAATTCATTAAGTAGCCGTTTTTGTCAATATAGATTTCAAAAATTCAATCTCTATGTTTAATAAATCATAATTTGAGCAAAGCATATAGGCTCTGTGTAAAAGGATATTAATTGCCTAGTTTGTATTTATTAGGAAGAAAACTGTCCGAGTTAATATATAAACCAGTAAAGTTGGTTTTCTATAAATTGAAGTTGAAAAACCAGATGGTGTTCAATTATATTAATTCCTAAATAAGGTAAAATACCATTCATTTCAATTTCACTGTGAATTTCATAGAAGGATGTTTGTTATTAAGATAATCTAGAAAAGGTTGTACATCATTAGTATTTTTAAAAATTATAAAATGTCATCTACATATCTTCTGTATATTAAGGGCTTAAAAGTATCAGGACAATTGGTTAACCATTTCTTTTCGTGATATGTTAAAATATGTTCGCAAAAACAGGTCCTAAAGGATTCATTGCAACTCCATCTGTCTGTTTATATAAATGTTTATCAAAATAAATAAGCATTCTTTAGTTGCCAAATTCAACAATTCAATAAACTTAGATTTTTAAGGTCTAAAAATGAAGAAGTTGTATCAGAATAAAATGAATTTGTAATAATATTAATGGTTTCATCTAATGGAACGTTAGTAAAAGGCTTTCTATATCAAAACTAACATAAAACCATTTTAAATTCATCTTTAGAAACAATTTCTTTAGCAAATGAAAAGAATCCTTAATTACAAGTTCACTTTCAGTTATTTTGGAGATGAGGAACTAGGTATTTAGCAAGAAGATAAGAAGTTGTATTAATTGAACTAAGAATTGGTCGAAAGGCAGACCAGGTTTGTGTACTTTTCCAAGGCCATATAATCGTCCAGGTTGTGATCCAGTTGGAGCGGTTTCTTTGAAAATTTTAACAGAAACTGCTTTAAGTCTTCGTTTGAAATCATCTTCAAAAGATAACATAAATTTAAACATATTTACAAAAGGTACATTGATAAATTTTGTATTGTCAGAAATAATTTGTTTTAATTTTTCTATGTAGTCACAATGGTTTAAAATGACTACTCCATTACCTTTATCAGGATTAATACACATAACATAAACCATTTAGAAGAAATCCATAAATATTCTGTAAAGGAAACTATTTCTTTAAAAATTAAGATTTTTGATAAATTTTCTCTTCAGATAGATTAATCTACGTGTATGTCTGTCAATTTCATATTTCAATAATTCTTTTTGTGTTTTCTTTCTTATGTTGGAATTATTTAAAAATTGGCTTGATAACTTAAAGTTGAGAAAATTTGGAATTATGTCATTTTCTAAACAAGAATTCAAAAATTTTATATCCAATTTACATATAAATAATAAATTAATAAATAAACGTTTAGATAAAATAACTAAAACACATAATAAGAAACTAAATCATTTATTAAATTCTACTAACAGATCATCATATTTATCTCCTGATAAAGTAATTTTCAATCATTCTTCCTATGTACTCAATCAAACTGAAAAAAGAATACTTTCAAGAGGTCTTAATTTTGCATTATCTCCAAGGAATATTAAAATTATCGATATAGCTGTACCTATGGAACAAACAGCACGTATACTTTCAAATTATAATAAAATAAATTCATGCATGTTTCAAACCTCCTTGTAGAATAACTTGGGATGGAATAATAACAAGACTTAAAGATATTGCTCTAAATTCATTAAACTATTTTCACCACTCCATCAAATTTATCTAAAGAAGAATATACTATATTACGAAATTACAAGCACACAAAGATCTAGTCTTTATTAATCCTGATAAAGGTAATGGAGTAGTCATTTTAAACCATTGTGACTACATAGAAAAATTAAAACAAATTATTTCTGACAATACAAAATTTATCAATGTACCTTTTGTAAATATGTTTAAATTTATGTTATCTTTTGAAGATGATTTCAAACGAAGACTTAAAGCAGTTTCTGTTAAAATTTTCAAAGAAACCGCTCCAACTGGATCACAACCTGGACGATTATATGGCCTTGAAAAGTACACAAACCTGGTCTGCCTTTACGACCAATTCTTAGTTCAATTAATACAACTTATCTTCTTGCTAAATACCTAGTTCCTCATCTCCAAAAACTAACTGAAAGTGAACTTGTAATTATGATTCTTTTCATTTGCTAAAGAAATTGTTTCTAAAGATGAATTTAAAATGGTTTTATGGTTAGTTTTGATATAGAAAGCCTTTTACTAACGTTCCATTAGATGAAACCATTAATATTATTACAAATTCATTTTATTCTGATACAACTTCTTCATTTTTAGACCTTAAAAATCTAAGTTTATTGAATTGTTGAATTTGGCAACTAAAGAATGCTTATTTATTTTTGATAAACATTTATATAAACAGACAGATGGAGTTGCAATGGGGAACTTTAGGACCTGTTTTTAAACATATTTTTAACATATCACAAAAAGAAATGGTTAACCAATTGTCCTGATACTTTTAAGCCCTTAATATACAGAAGATATGTAGATGACATTTTATAATTTTTAAAAATACTAATGATGTACAACCTTTTCTAGATTATCTTAATAACAAACATCCTTCTATGAAATTCAGCAGTGAAATTGAAATGAATGGTATTTTACCTTATTTAGAATTAATATAATTAACACCATCTGGTTTTTCAACTTCAATTTATAGAAACCAACTTTTACTGGTTTATATATTAACTCGGACAGTTTTCTTCCTAATAAATACAAACTAGGCTTAATTAATATCCTTTACACAGAGCCTATATGTTTGCTCAAATTATGATTTATTAAACATAGAGATTGAATTTTGAAATCTATATTGACAAAAACGGCTACTTAATGAATTTTATAGAGAGATGTATAAATCGCTTTTTCAGAAATATATTTGAATCTTCTAACAATAACAATGACCAAAAAGAGATCAAAGAATGTATATACATTAAATTGCCTTATACTGGACCACATATTTTATACATTCGTAATATTCAAAATAATTAAAAAGCCTTTCCTCTTTAGAAATTAAATTTGCTTTTACTACTTTGGAGAGGATTGGATCACATTTCTTTGTCAAGGATATGATTCCTGATGATCTTGCATCAACATTATTTATCAATTTAAATGTAATAGTGTTCAGCTATGTACATCGAAAACCCGACGTCATTTCAATGTCCGACGCTGAACATTTAGGTATCACCGATTGGGAAAACGATCTAAATCAATTCCAAATTCAGCTATTTTCAACATAAAATTGAAAACGATCATAACATTGACCATAAAGATTTTTCTATTATTGAAGGGCAAATTTAATTGAACTAGCCATTAAAGAAGCTCTTCATATATTTTTGTCAAAGTACATTAAATATACAACAAGACATGACTTGCTTGGAATTACTTAGATAATATAATTTTTCTAAAACTGACAATCAGGTCATGTCATTGTTGTCATATAATTTTATTTCAACTTGGATGTGTTTTATAAATTCGTTTTTAATTTTACTTTTTGTCTTTTGCACATATGTTAAGTTCAGACGATGATTTTAGAATAAATCAAACGTTAACAATTTAATAATTGCTTTTATTTTCAAGTTTATTGTATTCATTAGATTTAATGGAAAGTCCCTTTCTACATATATTAAAGCTAAATAAATAAAAAAAACTTCGAAGTAAGATAGTAAAACTGTCATATGGGTAAATTGACGTGATTAAATGTAAACTTAATATGCAGACATTTTTTGAAGTGCATATCAGACTGAAGGTGTTAACACACTTTAGGTAAACATTTTTAATCCTTTGCTGACAAATTTTCAGTTCTTTAACCTTTTTTACTTTAATTCTGCAAAAAGATCTCTTTTCATCATGTGAAATAATTCAGACATAGATTTGGTTTCATTAAGTTCTTGCGACATTCCACAATTCCAACGGTGCCGCATGTTCCACTAAATAATATTTCTGTGTAACTACATCAAGATACATAAGTACTGGACATGAAACCAAAATGTAACATTTTAATGAAAATATATAGGGGGGAATAAACTATATTCTTTGTTAATATTTATAGGTGTGTGTATTGTGCGGCGAGTCTACAACACTGGCATTTTGTAAAAAATTACCGATATTATTTTATAAATTTTGATAAACAATTATACTTATAGAATGTGTCAGGTCAAACCAAAGTTCAGAAACTATGTATTGCTTAAGTACATGAATAAGAAAGTGTCATAATACCTAAGGCAAGTGAAAGTACAATGCTACAATAAATTCTTGCTTATGAAACAAATTTAAGTAGGTATTACATATTTACCTTGTTCTGTAGCAACCTCTGGTAAGTAGGTGGCAGTTCTTTTGTTACCCTTTTCGTTTACAAATTCAATGCGTATTCCATGGACACCCACTTCCCAATCAAGGTAATCATTGCCATCTTCAAAATGTCTAAGTATGGACACAGACACACTTAACTTAGTAAATTCGTCCCGAGTTATTGGATTAAAACGAGAATCCTTAAAAGCACTTGTAATGGCATACTCTCGCAGGCCAGACTGCAAATTCATTGCATTAAAGGTGCCTATACACCCACGTAAACGTTTATCCTTGCCAATTTTCCAAGTAACAAATAAAGGACTATAACAAAGATTTTATTAAAACAAGGTCACACACACACAACATTAAATGGAATGTGAACAAAGAAATAAAAGGTTGAATGACCTTTATGAATTTTTTACTTTTCTTTATAATAATTGAATAATGATCTAGTGAGTTTTATTGATAATTTTTATTTTGATTACTTACTAAGCGTCGTTACTAAAGGAAGGTGTCTTTGGTGGGTCGAGGTTATAAAGATGACTGTATAACACATCAAAACAAAAGAAACACATTTCTGGTAAAGCAACCATGCCGTTTATGGAACCGTTGGTAGTTATTGAGGTACCATTATATGACGGCACACTACTTGTAGAATTGTTTAATTTCTGTTTTTTTGACCCACAACAACCAGCAGCCATCTCACCAACTTTCCAAACGGACAGCTGACTGAACTACAGTTTCTAACGAAAAAAAAAAAAGAAACAGAGATGCAGTCTATCGCATTGGTCATTCATGACGACAACACAGAAAATCAGTCAATGCTTGTAGTAAATTGCTTACTTTTTAATATTTCTAGTAGAGGGCAGCTCAATTGTTGATTGAAGATTAAATATTACGAGGTTAACACCAATATTTTGCATTTGTATATAAGTATCGCCTAAATAGTACAAACGTACTTACTTTCATATACGAATTGACTGCAGAGTACAGCGTTACAGTCATGTTTCTGTAGTTAACTTTAAAAAACTACTTCGAATTAATAACATATGCAAATTATTAATCTCTTAACGATAATTATACTTAAAATTGTCCATTTGACAACCAAGTCGTTTATGAGGTTAAGATATTATGTTTAAATGAAAGATACTTAATAGATGGGACACTCGAGCCGTAAAAATGTGAGACATGTTCGAGTGCCGTGGTAAAATTTGTGGTAAAACTAATGTAATTGAAATTTGTCCGGATACAGGAAGCAATTTAAAGTGAGAATAATGGGAAGATGTGTGCACGTAAACAATGACGTTTTGTAACTAGGTAATTGTACCAACTGCTTAAAATCTTTTTTTGTTGGTTAAATTCATAGTACCTAATCATGTTAATTTAAGAAAAAATCTAATAAAATTTTCTAATAAAGTTAAATTTTTGATTTTAATTATTTATCACATTCTATTTTGAATGAAAACGACAAAAACATTTGAAATTTGGGGTTTATTTTTTTTAAGTTTGCCCAGTGTCTTATTAGTACGATTCATTGTATTGCACTTTAATCGACTTAATTGTTTGCTTACATTTTTAATTCTCGTTTAATTACTTTCACATTCAACGGATGGGAAATACTATATCGCTAAAAAAATGTTCAAAAATTTGTATTTGTTCAATCGCTTTGAAATGTTCGAAAACGTCTAAAAACAAAATTTGAGCAAAAAAAATCTTGTCTGTGTGTATGTGTGTGTGTACTTCATAACATAGGACAACTATATAGACGTCAACTACCCAAAGCGACTGATTGTTTTTGGGGTCAATGGGGTATGAGGAAAGGGGTAAAGCATAAGTATCCCTTTTGCAAATTTTTATTTTTTTATATTTTTTTACTTTTAATATGTAATTAGTAATATAATTGTGAGTATTTTTTATCCCTATAATTTTTCTGTACAACAAACGGATTACAATATATTAGCAAAAAAACAGTCACTTTAAAAAAAACAGCTTTTTCCTAAATATCTCCGAAACTACTTAACATATTCAAAAAGTGAAAAGACCATTATATAGGAAATAAAATTTCTCACAAAAAGTGTTTTTTGCAATTTTTTCGAAAATTTTGTCATTTTCGAAATATTTACAGAAAAATAGATTTTGGTACCCGTCCACACGATTTTTTTTAAATTTTGACATATAGAAAATCAAATTTCTGATCGAAAAGAATTCTTGTAATTTTTTTTAAGTTAATGGTTTTCGAGTTATTTACAAAAAACGATTTTTAAAATTTATGGTTTTTCTGCTATCTCGAACTCAATGTGAACACGATTTGTCAAAAAGAGGTTAAAATATTTTGACGGTGTGTCAGTTTAAAAATAAATTTGAACAAATTATATTTTAGAATTTAGTAACAAACTTAACAACTTCGCTTAATCATAGCTCCATTCTTCTCTATCAGGAATGTTAATGCCTAGATATAGACACAACCAGGTTTTGGCAATACAGTTGTATTAAATTTTTTCATTCCATATTTATGGCATTTAAGTTGGTATAAATTAAATGACATTGATCTAATTGTGAGTATTTTTGTCCCTATAATTTTTCTGTACAACAAATAGTCTAAATGTTATTTTGACAGCATAATTTAAATTTTGGATGTGATTTGATACAATTTGCAGCGTTTTTTTTGTTTGTATTGATGAAATAACAGTTTTTTAAGAACAAGCGTGTGTATCATTTCGTGATTATTCCTAGAGATATCAATTTGTTAGTGCAATCGTTTGATTCACCTAACCTAATACAAAATTAAAAGGAACTACATATAAACATACTACAAAATTACGTCATGAAAAAGTTATGACGTGCACGCATCTTCTTATATTGTCACTATAATTACCTTCCTACCTACATATACATATGTAGGTGTAGAAGGTTATACAATCGATAATTTTTTTACTAACGCTAATTCGACTTATTATCTCATTTTACAACGTTTGACAACGTTTTATCAAGATCGGCCAGTATCGGTTAATATCCAGGTTAACTCCAGAACAACAGTACGTACCTACGTACTTTAAAGAATACACATCACACCTACTACGACACAAATATCCAGATTACCTCGCTTATAATATTTAAAATGAGAAGAGTGTGTATTCGACCTACAAACAATCTTTCCTGTGGGGACTATAAATATTGAAATTTGAAAGCCCCGCGTATTAGTTTGGGGTAAAAATTAAGTTAAGTCACGTATGTCAAAAACATGCCATATAAGTGTGTCATTATAGTTATTAATGATACTAGTTCGATATGAACGTCATACTGAACCGCGTGTAAAGTTAAACCACGAGGCGTTAACCGAAGTGGTTTATTTACACAAGTTTCATTATGAAGTTCATATCGAACGTGTATAATTCAAAATTTAATCTACGCCAGTCCAAATAGATTTTCTTTGCATATATTCGGTTTGTTTACAATATTAGAAACGTTTTTGTAAATAAAAATTATTAAGTGACCATATTAGTCGATGTTATAGTAACCGCGCTTGTTGATTGTTGTAATTTTACTTTGAAACGTCATTATTTGCGTTCAATTTTGAGCTTTACATTCAATGTAATAGAAAAAAGTATTATTATGAGTGATTCTGATTCTGAGTGTCCCTTCGGGTATCGAAGGCATTGTACAAAACGTCGTCAATTCCCTACTTCCCGAAAAATCAAGACAGACGTATGAGCAAACCTATGCAAAACTTGAAGATTGGTGTAAAGGGAAAGGAATCAAGAATAGCAGCAATGAAAAGTTTCTTCTAGCATATTTCGAACATCTTTCAAAACATAGCAAACCTTCGTCTCTTTGGGTATATTATTCTATGCTACGTTCAATAATATCAATGAAGAAAAATATAGATATTAGTAAGTACGTCCATTTAATTGCATTTCTAAAAAGAAAATCGGAAGGATTTCGATCAAAAAAATCTAAAATTTTAACAAAAGAAGATATAACCAAATTTTTGCTGGAAGCTGACGATAGAACTTATTTTATGATGAAAGTTGCATTGATAGTGGGACAAATTGCACTTACAGGATGTTAAAGATGAAGGACAATGCATTTACATTATTATTCCATTTACGAAAACAAAGATACCAAGAGATTTTTTTGTTACAAAAGGGAATTTTGAAGGAATTAATATGGTGGAAATGGTTCGAAGATATATGGCGATGCGGCCAAACAACACAGCTCATACTCGATTATTTCTGGGGTATAGAAATGGAAAATGCACTAAGCAGCCAGTTGGCATTAATACTTTTGGAAAAATGCCATGTAATATAGCATCGTTTCTGAGTCTTCCAAATCCTCAACAATATACTGGACACTGTTTCCGTAGATCATCAGAAAGCCGACACACACTGATAGATACCTTCATAAATTATCCAACCACTATCCACGTCAAAAAATTAGTGTAATTAAATCTTTAGTAGATCGAGCTAAACGAATTTGTGACCCTGAATTTTTGAATGATGAATATAAATATTTAAGAAAATCCTTACAAGATAATGGATATTCACTTACAGATATTAATAATGTTATTACAACTTCTAGGCGTAACCTTAAAGAAAAACCAGTTCTTAATGTTGGTACTGCTTTTCTTCCTTTTATAGCTAATGTTACAAATAGAATTGAAAAAATCCTAATTAAATATGGCATTAGGACTATTTTTAAACATACAAGAAAAATTAAAGAACATTTAAGATCACCTAAAGATGTTTCAAACCCTTTGTCATCTTCCGGAGTGTATAAGTTATCTTGTTCATGTGGAAAAGTATACATCGGAACCACAAAACGTAGCTTTGATACAAGGCGCAAAGAACATATGAGATTTTGTAGATTGGGTCAACCAGAGAGGTCTGCTGTAGCTGACCATGCCCTGAATAATCTAAATCATGACATTCAATTTGACAATATGGAAATATGGTGAAGACAAACTCATTATTATGTTCGTTTGCATCGCGAAGCTATTGAAATATATAAACACCCGAATAATTTTAATAGACAAGAAGAAAATCTCCGTTTATATAGGTTTTGGCATCTTATAATTAAAAAAAGGCATAATGATACGTCTTAATTTTGATTTCAATTTTAACTTTTGATATGTCTAGGTTTTTTGCTGTGTTTTTCCTAGACCTTGAAGCAAATGCTTTACCAATTATATGTTAAATTACCACAGCACTATAATTTAACATAAGTAGTTGGAATTAAATTAAAATTGAAAATTACAAAGAACGTTCTGCATTGTGCTTTTCATTGTTAATAACACTTCCAATTATTGATAAAGATATCTCTTTGTTAGATTTAAGTGGGTTATTTTATTTGATGTAATGTTTGGATTTGTGAATGCTTCTATCATTTTCAAATTGAAGTTTTTCACAACTTTACACTTACATCATAATTCGATTAAATTTTGTTAAATGTGTTTTTTTGGCTGACAAATTTCATTGTTAGCTTTCGCCGTAGAGAGTGTTCTGGTTTGTCATCTTTGAGGCAGTTTAACAATATTTAATTTTTATGACCTAGTTATTCTTTACTAAAAAAAAATTTATAGTTGGCTTTATACGTTTCTCAAACTGTTATATTAATAGTAGGCTTATGTTTATGTTTTAACTTTTCAAATTTGACAAAATTGTTTACAACATCTTTAACAATTTTTAACAAACATTACTACTGACGAAGATAACTGTAAGTGTTATCGAAACGTTTAGATTGTATAATTTAAGGTTCACCATTAAAAAACCCCAAAAAAGATAAGTATTTTATTATGAGTGTTAATGGTGAAAGTTTACATTTTCATAGAATGTATAACTTATTATATTATATACACAGAAGCTTTGGAAAGAAATTGTTGATGACATTGGAAAAATGTATTAAATATATACAAAAATTTATGTTAGATTGGTAGAACACAGAACGTTTGGAATTATGGAACCAGTAATCACAAATTTTGAGCATTTTTTAAAAAAATTGTGCACCTGAACAGGCCTATCATAAGTGAGAGGAAAACAGGAACTAGGGAGATCATTCCAGAGTTTAGAAGCCGTGTAGAAGAATGTGGAATATTTATGAGAATGCTGTGTCTGGAACTGGAGGTTGAATATAGAATTGTTGAAATGGACCTTTTTTATTTGAGGTGAACGAAGTCGATTGATGTGGCGTTTTATTATTCTGCCAGAGTCTAATTTTATATTACAATATAATAATTTAACAGTGACTATCCCGAATGTCCATGTCGGTTTATTATTTTGAGAGTAATCTCTCCCTTAGACCTCTCTCTACCACTTTAAAAGTGCGAACAGACGAATACTGATTTTGAACTTTATTTCGGGATGGATGATATGGTCGTAAGGCATCTAACTTGATTCGCAATTGACGTTGCAGATAGACTTTTGACAGAGATTTCCCACAAGCTAGAGCAGTATTTCAGTAAAATGTATTCACTTGCAAAGGTATGTAGTCGTTTTCTAGTGATTTTAGTCTACGTTTGAACGTTTATTTCTGCCAATCCTCTGGTAGATGGATCATATGGGACAGTAAACTTTTGAAAAATACCAATGGATTTGCAGTAGGTATGAAATTAGTTGCTGGTAAATATGCTTGCGTTGTCAGAGACCATTATTTGAAGGTAGCCATGGTTAAAAAATATTTTCTAGTTGATAGTACTAGAAGTACTTTGGGCTGATGATAGAGATTTCACATTCACACGTATTAGGATTATTGAAGGGACCCGAATAATGAATATGAATACGCTCCCAGTTACTATCTGGTTTCTCCCACGGGTGCAATTGTGGCTTTTGGTAGATTGGGTTTGATATTATCGGTTTTTAAGCACGATAATTCCCCATTTTTTATCCGCCATTTTAAATTTTTTAATTTTAACAAATGATTTATTCCTAGCGATTTTAAAAACCCCCAATACCAGACTTTCGCAAAAATTTTGCACCCTAAGAACGGTGCGCCACTGACAGTTTTCAAAATTTTTTTATTTAGATAATCAGCCCTGTGATGTATCTCCTACGTTATTTATAACGTAAAGATAACTCGCACAACGGCTCTCATAACGTACCAATGTAAACGCTGTGTAATGTATCAACTATTTAACGTAAACGTTATAGCGTACGTTACCTCCCAGACCGTTAAGTGGAAGAAAGTATAGTCGCGCGTAAGAAGGATAACGTCATACAAAAATTTTGTAAGTTAGAGAGAATAAGAGCTTATAGTATGTAGGCATGCCGAGAACTGACGGCAGAAATTTAACTCAGCGCGCCCTGTGGCAAACAGCATTTGTCAGTACCTTTTTCTGTTCGTCGTTAAAATGGCACAGAGATTAAAAAAAAACACGCAGCTACAATACAAAAATTTAATAAATTTGGTAGAAAATAACCGTATTTTGGTAACGGGGAAAACTAGGCCATCCGAAATACAAAAAATTAATAGTTTGTGGCAAGTGCAACCGAAGAAAATTCAAGAGGAACTGAACCGCAAAAAACTGCGTTACACTGGAAAAAAGTAATAGTATATTTATAAATGGTAAGGTAACATTTTTCATAAATCTTATTTGTTTTCCAGATATTTAATGAGTGGAAAGTCAACACGAAAAGGAAGAGTCCTTTTAAATTTAATGGGAACAGGTGGTGGACCTCGTTCAAAAAAAAATTTTACGGATTTGGAGGAATGTTTGTTAAATGTAATAAAAAAATTTACCTTGGGGATCAGATGCGATTCTCGATTCATTAGGTGAAAATTCAAGCAGTGGTAAGTGATAAAATAAAATAATCTGAAAACTTAAATTGATGCATTTATTTTGCAGAAACGAACAGTGATTGTAGTGAGACGAAGCAACCACAATCTGAAGCTGAATTATTTATTAATGGTAAATCACTTTCTACTTATACATAATTTATCAACTAATGTGCATGACGAAATTTATAGGTATTCCCATGGACACAACCTTCCACGATTACACACTTAAAATAGGTTCTGCAGCTGATGGTAAATTTTTTTTTTAATTATCGCTGATTTCACGTTTTATTTCAGATTTATTAATTTAAAATGAAGAAATTGTAGTCGGAAGTGAAGAGGGCATGTTTTTGATTTTTCTCAATTCCTATGTGTAAATTGGGGCATTTCTAGATTTATGGCCACAGCATAATGAAACTGACAAACTGTAATCAAACAGCCAAAGAAAACAGACAACACAAAAGGTAAAAATTTCAACACACGTAATCATCTTATAACCAATCGTGGTATAGTAACAGAAATTTCTACGCCAAAATTTATCAAATCAACATCTGGTAGCAGCACCTCAAAGTACACTACGCAGATTCTGCAGTCGGCCTGTTCAGTATTTGCAGATGCACATTTTTTTCCAAAGTTTATTAAAATGTTCATGATACATAACAATATATAGGTATTTACAATACGTATTACAAGATCTAATATTGTACAATAAAATAAAATAAGTAATAATGTATTGTGTAATGTTGGTGGTGCGCTGCTCAGGATTATTCATCCTCTTCAGCGCGTGGATTGCATGGTCGTTGGGATTCGTGATTGTGTGTAATGCCTGTTGACATCTTTGTGGTATTTACAAAAAAAAGAGTTGTTGTGGTGAAGCTGTTGGTGGTGTGGTTGTTGTGTGGACTATCCTGTTGTCGCTCGGTTGTGGCTGATGTTGTTGATGCCCTGCGTATCTGAAATAATAGAAACATGTGTCAGATGTGTGAATACATCATCGGTGTTAACAGAACAGAATTATTAAATTTTCGATATTGTATACTTAGCTAGAGCACCAGTCTTCGCTCCGGACTTTGTATGATTACCCGAAAAGGGCAACCACCTCTGAACCGTGTGTGAGGATCACTCCCACAGGATCATCGCAGTTTGCGCCTGAGTGAGCGCCGCTGCCACCTTGCGGATGACAGGTAGGGCCTTCTCCATATCAAGACCTCCGGGAGGCCCAATATGGCGTCGAACCTTAAGGCGGGTTGGGCAGGTGGGGTAACGACAGCGTCGGCAGCCGTTCTCGGTACTTCCGCCTTCTCAACCTTGCCTGCTGTAACTGACGCCGGTCCGGGTTGAAGAAGGTGACGCCGTCGGCGGTGTCCTCTTATGTCGCTGTTGTCCTTCCGCCTTCTTCCGTTGTGGAGTCAGAGGGAACTTCCGGCAGCCCCTTGTAGCTAGCGGGGTGGTCCCCACCACAGTTAACACACTTAGCCCGGTCTGTACGGGGTTTCGTGCATTCACTGGAGTGGTGATCTCCGGCGCACTTTACACAGCGTACTGCCTCATCATAGAAACAGAAGTGCATTAATACCTTGTATTTTTAGCTCTGAGCTAACGTCAACTTCGGTTAGTTCTACGGGTACGCCACGTACCACTACCTTAGTCAATCGCTCGCTCACACACTTATCCATATACCACATCAGCCTGTCTCTGTCCTGGAGTGAGGAAGACTGAATCCGGATTCCCTCGCTGAAGGCCTTGGCTCTCGTGAAGGCGATCCGTTGTCGGTCCATTTCTCGGGAGAACGCGACCCAGTTCTCCTTCTAACGAAGGATTACCGGAGGCACTTTCTCCCTGGTGTCCTCTTGTGGGAATCCGTTTTCCCTGGGCGGGGGCGTAGGCGGGAGAACCTTCGGGGTCTTCTTCGGCTTCTTCTTCTGTAGCACGAAGTCATCGTGGCTGGTAGATTCGGGCGGGTATCTTCTTGGATGTTGCGGCTGCGGCGGCGGAGGTGGCCGGGATGTCTTCCGTTCGGTGCTCCACTTCTAGGGGGGCGAAACCTTCTAACGGTGACGCTAACTATCCTTTTATTTATAAGTTGACCTTTTCAGATTGAGATCTCAACCTGGAATGTGCAGATGCACAAAAAGCTATCCTACAAACTGAAGAGGGTAAGACTGAAGCAATGGGTGAAGTGGCTCGTTCAATATATCAGTTTGCAAGTACGTATGAGGAGCGTACCAAGGTAGAACACGCAAAATTGAAATTAGGTTATTTTAAAACTTTTGTCCTAAAAAATACTGACTTTGTTACTTCGCACTTTGCACCACAACATTATTAATAATTCTGAATATCACCTATTTCACCGTATTCAATTTCCTCTTCTACTGGTAAATCCAAGCCTACATGTACAGCTAAATTATGTAAAATTGCACACAATACCACAATTATTGCGGTTTTCTCAGGTAGGCATCGAAATCTTTGTTTCATTACCCCAAAGCACCTTTCTATGGTATTTCTTGCCAAAATGTGTTGCTGGGTATATTGTCGTTCCGGTGACTCTGGTACAGCATCCTCAATGTGTGTTAACAGCCATGGCTGCAGCGGATAGCCAGCATCTCCTGACAGCATGAAATAAAAATTAGTATAAATGTATGAAGTATAAAATTAGACACAAACCAATTAACCATGAGGAATTTCATTCACTGCGTTGGTACGTTGCTTCAAGGTGCTGTTTAACAGCACTCATACTCCATATGGCTGAATCATGGGTAGACCCAGGAAACCGCGCATTACAATTTTAAATTTTAAGGTCTGCATCACATATCTATCTCAAATTGCAATTAATCACCTATTTCAGATTATGGAAATAAAATTAATCACTTACCACCTGTACATTTATACTGTAAAATCCTTTACGGTTATAATATGCCAGACCTGGCCGTATTGGGTCATCGGTTCCTGGAGCAACAATAGCTACAATAATACCAGGGAAGTTGAACTTTTCATAAACCTAAAATTATGATTTTGTCAACTTTAAATACAATAAAATATCGGCATACCTTTGATTCACTGTTTGCCGTTCTATTTTTCTTTGAGGAAATTTAATACATACCTCAAATAAACGTTCCACCATTATATCTGTCACCTCAGATATAATTTTACTGAGTGTGGTGTATATTCTGCGCGATACTTCGCTGGTAACAACCCGTCGCAAAAAATGCAAGAGTACCTAAGACCTATGAAGTGAACTTATCAACACAAGTATTTTGTTTATAGTAGTAATCTTGTAGTTTGTTTTCAGCAGTCAAAGAAGTACTTCTTTGACCTTGTTTTAAATAAGGTCGCAGAACCTCCACCTAATATCTGGCTAAGTCTCTTGATAATCGAAAACATCTTTGGAATTCTTCTTCTCTTAACTCAAATGGATTTTGTGTCACGGAGCATTCTTCTGTGTAAGTATATTTTCTTAGTTTCTGAAATTTGATCTGTAGGTAGGTACATAACCCCACCCAAAATTTTAATAGCATACTGGTGCATTATTTACCTTCTGTTAGCATCATCTAGTTGCTTGAATAAAGCCAAATTCAAGAGCGCCCCAAAATTGATGATTTTCTATTTAAAAATTTGTACCACAACGAAGCACGTCACCCGTTAAGTCCTAACGGCAGGTTAAATTAAGATGTTAAGAGCTGCTGTTATGTTGACAGATAACGTACGTGGATAACATAACACGTTATGAACAATAACGTTAAATGCGATACATCAACCTAGAGATGATAACGTAATGACCGGATAACGTATGCACTATACCTAACGTAGATGATTCATCACAGGGCTGATTGTTTTACTTATTTGTAAAAGGTACTCTGTTACCTTTTCGGTGTTCTAGCTCAGTCGGAATTTTGTACTTACAAAATTGGGATCGGGGTTCGTTATTCAGGCTCTCAACACGTTGAACAAATAGATTACAAAGGTTCATATACATATAACTTTATTTCCTATTTATTACACTTCTATATTGTATGGTTATTTAAATTTCAACTAAGATATAGATGCAGGTAAATATACTGAACTGTGATCCCGGCTCTCGAGTGTCCAATATAACGGTTAACTCCTCTTTGTTATCTTTAAGTAGACATCCTTCGTCCAGGTACTAATGGTTAGGTGGTCCTCTGGAGTTTCTGTAATTTAACATTAATAGAAAGTTTGGGGTTTTGACTTTAGTTTACGTCCTTAACTGTTTTAATTTATACTGGTTAAATGTCGAAATAAATAAATATTTACCTAAATACGTCCCTGTATAAAATACAGAAGCAGGTAGCAAGATATCGCGGTATAAACACGTGCGCGATAAGACACTGAGTTCAACGTCTGCCTTTTAAAGAAATAATCAATATTTTAAAGCGGTGTTTAAAGTGTAAAGTTTTATACCTGCTTTTCTTATGAAAATAAACTCATTCACGTTTACATTCAATTTTGCCCTTTTAAACATAAAGCTTTTCGTTTATTTAAGTAGGTGTACGGTAGGCGGCGTATTATTTGTTTACTTTTACGAGATTAATTTTAGTATACCGGTTTTATTTAAACAAAAAAAATTAAAAGCTTTTTGTTATTTGTATGTTTAAAATATAAAACCTTCGTTTTCTATTTTAAAGTAAATTTTTCGCGTCTAACTTACGTTTTAGTGGTTTTAGGTGGTTTGTTTATTTACGGTGGTTATTTAATACTGACGGACACGTCTCGTGTTTACGGTTACGTTTCTATATTACTGGATTAACTGGTCTACGAGGTGTTCAGCTTAATCTTCCGGCGAGGTTTTAATTACAGGTATCTGGCGGTCGCTGGTACGTTTGTCGAGGTATTGTGGTGGTGTTTGAAGTGTTAGGTGAACTCCTTTGTTAGAAATCTGGGCAAACCACCCGTTAAACTAAACGATAGGACTCGTGGCAAATGGAATGTCGGGCTCTCTTTTCAAACTCCACAGTGTAGATTGTTTAGGTGGATCTCCTTTGTTAGAAATCGGAAACCACCCTGGGTCAAATCGGTTTCAGGGTCGACATAAACTGAAACTGATTTCGGGCTCGACGAGGCCTAAAACTCGACTCTATTAATTAACACAAGTTCTTATTTGGAACTAAAGATACGTAGATCTGGCTTACAGTACCAACTTGTCAAGAAGGACATAACTTAGTACAAGTGTCATTGTTCTAACTCTAAAATTTGACTATATACGGATTTAACATGACGAAATCAAAGTCCAAACATGCTGGCGATATTTTACTAGGCGACAGCTTGCACTTAGGTTGAAAGTTCATTTGCGTTTTGAAATTCTTGTAGCTTGAACGATAATACACCTTCTACCAATTTATTTCAAGAGACCAAATTTACATAGTTAAATAAAGTGAATCACAGTCCGCGCGGCCAAAGAATGCCTGAGTTGGATGCGCATTCGTCCAACTTCAAGTTCCTTAAGCGAGATGTCAGTGGCGTCGACCACCAAAAGCGCGTTCGTTTATTATCATGTATTACCTGAGGATGGATTTATGTTATTAATTTACATACGTACTTGTTAATTTAAATCTATTACAATTATTAACAAAACGACAGTGAACCATTTTGTGCCTACTGAATTTTAAAGCTCATAATACTCAAATTTGTAGACAAATATGTATAAACGACAAATATTTCACAAATAGTAAAATAAAGAAGTATTTTATGAGTAATGCTAATGAAATTTGCTTGAATCTAATTAATAGTTGACATTCCTTAGTATCATTACCGACAGGATTTTAATATTCAAAAATGTTAAATTAGATCACTAGTCTTCAACTGTGATTTAAAAGCGAGTATGGATATGAGTTCTACATTCCCTCATTTTGATCCAGCATTTTGAATTTTAAATTTTGAGGCATATATAAGTTACAGTTATTTAAAACCTTACACCCAAAAATATCGTTCAAACAATTAAAAAACACCATGTCCCATTTGATGTCATTTAGATCAGTAAATTATTAAAGAGGGTTGAAGGTTCCAACAGAAGATGAAAACCAAGATGTTAAAGCAGGCAAGAAACGGGCCCACGGTCTCCTGTGACTATTTTAAAGATATTGAAAAGATACTTTTTTTAATTTTGTCAAATTTTCAAAGCGAAGTGCACGGTGACAATTTCTTCCCTAAAATGAAACGCCACATGGTTAGGTTTTTATTAACGCACTTACCTACGTTTTATAAAAATTTTTACCTAATTTCATATCGATAGCTTTAATGGTTCAAAAGATTCCAGCACACAAACAGACACTGACACGAAATTTTTTTTTCTAAAAACTTGTTTTTTTATCGATAGCTTTAATGTTTCAAAAGATATCGCACACAAAATCAGACACGAGATTTTCTTTTCTAAAAATGTGTTTTTCGAATTGTTTAGGCCAGGGATTCCCAAAGTGGTAGATATCGATCCCTTGGGTCGAAATCGGTTTCCCAGGGGTCGACATAAACGAAAACTGATTTTGGGGGTCGACGAGGCCTAAAAATCGACTCCTATTAATTAACACAAGTTCTTATTTGGAACTTTCAAGATACTGTACGAGTTGTGTTACGTGTACCAACTTGTTAAAAGAATGACTAATATTTTAGTACGAAGTGTCATTGTTGTACTTTTAAAATTTGACTCATATACGCGATTTAACACTGACGAAATCCAAAGTCCAAACATGCTCCTGATATTTTACTATACAACAAGCTTGCACTTAGGTTGAAAGTTCATTTGCGTTTTGAAATTCGTTGGAGCTTGAATGATAATACACTCTTCTACCAATTTATTTCAAGAGACCACAAAGTGATTACATAGTTAAATAAAGTGAATTACAGTCCGCGCGGCCAAAGAATGCCTGAACGTTGGATGCGCATTCGTCCAACTTCAAGTCCCTTAAGCGCGGCATGTCAGTGGCGTCGCCACCAAAAGCGCGTTCCGTTTATTATCATGTATTACACTAATTTTTTATTTATTTCTGTTATTAATTTACATACGTACTTGTTAATTTAACTTTATTACAATTATTGCAACAAAACGACAGTGAACCATTTTGTGTCCCATGTGAATTTTAAAGCTCATAATACTCAAATTTATTAGACAAATATGTATAAACGACAAATACTTTCACAATACATAGTAAAATAAATAAGTAGCTTTGCGGCGCATGTAATGCTAATGGCATTTCCTTATATTCTGATTAATAGTTGACATTCCTTAGTATCATTAACAACAGATTAGCAAATATTCAAAAATATTTTTATTAGTTAGTTCGTTTTCAACTGTGATTTAAAAGCGAGTGTAGAAATATGAGTTCTTAACAGTTTTGTTGTTGTGTTTTAAGTAGTTTCTTATTTTTTATGTTTGCAGGTTTACTGCGAGTTTTATGATGGCAGACACGAAAAAAAATGCAGACAATACTGTTTGGACTACTTGAAGTTTGGATTTATCCTATCTCTATCAAATTAACACTTGTCGATGCGTATCATATGTGAAAAAGTATTCAGTAACGATGCCATGAAGTCTTCTAAAATAGAAGGACCACTTATCAAGAGTACATGCTGACAAAAAAAGTAAACCCTTGTCATTCTTTCAAGCACTTAAAGAAAAACTAGAGAAAAAGCTATCCATAAGATTGATGTTTGCGTCATCATCTATGCAAGACGTTGATGGTTTACGAGCGTCCTATAATATATCTTTACTAATAGCGAGGTCGGGGAAACCCCACATAATTGGAGAGCAGCTTATTTTACCAGCCATTGCGGAGGTCTTCAACAATGTATTGCACAAGCCCGCACATGATATTATGAAGAGAATTCCTTTGAGCAATAACACCGTTCAGAGACGAATAGGCGAGATGGGTCGCGACTTGGAAAACATGTTCTGCAATTTCTTGCAGACCAACTGATTCTCTCTCCAGTTGGACGAGTCTACATTAAACGGCAATGAAGCTCTGTTAGGATATGTTCTATATATTAAAGATGAAAATATGTGTTAAGAACTTCTTTTTGCTACATATTTAGAGACTGATACCAGAGGAGAATCGATTTTTCAGGCTGTGGCACGTTTTCTTACGGACAAAGCTATTCCATGGAAGAACATTGTTTCTGTTATGACTGATGGTGCACCATCTATGGTTGGTCGTCATCGTGGTTTTATAGCTCACTTAAAGCGACAACTGCCTGAGGTACTGGTCATTCACTGCGTGATTCACAGACAGCATTCAGTAGCAAAACATCAGAGTCCTAGATTGCACCAGCCTTTACATTGTTATAAATGCTGTCAACAAGATTCGAAGCAATTCTTTGAACTCTCGGTTCTTTCCTCAGCTATGTGAGGAAAATGACGAAGTCTTTACTCGGTTACTTCTGCACACTGAAGTTCGCTGGCTATCAAGAGGCTCTTGCTTATCAAGATTTTCAGCTATTTTTGAATCTGTGTTGAAGTTTTTACAAGAAAAAGATCCAAATGTGAAAGAAAATCTGAACAATTGCAAAATAGATATTTATTACTTGACTGATATCTTTGGTAAAGTTAATTTGCAGCTGCAGGGTGACGATCTCAACTTGATTAAAACAAAATCAATAATTAATGTTATTTTATCATGTGTCACTCACTTGGATGCATTACACAAGGATTTTACTAAGAGGTTTGAGGATCTCTTAAATTTACAAATTCCTCAATGGATAATAAATCCGTACTATATCACAGCCATGGAAGAAGCCAATGTGATAATGCAAGAAGAGTTGATCACGATCAGCACAGACGAGAAGTTGAAGCAGAAGTTCAACTAAGGCTATCAGAAGTTCTGGTTGCAGCGCAACATTGAAAAACAGTATCCTGCATTGTGGAATATTGCTGAAAAACACCTTATCGCTTTTCCATCATCATACCTAGTCGAAAAAGGCTTCAGTGTGGTTACAAACATTTTGACAAAACAAAGAAACCGTTTGAAAATCAACGAACGCGGAGATTTAAGGCTGCAACTCACTAATATTGAACCAGATTTAGCTAGATTGGTAGAAATTCACCAGGTTCATCCAGCACACTGAATTTTTTTATTTTTTTGATCTTTACTTTGCGATTATAATGTTTTTTTCAAAAAATAATTACCTACTTTGGCTATGGGGTCTGTGGTATCTGTTCATTTTGGAAAAGGGGTCTCTGGTTCAAAATAGTTTGGGAACCCCTTGTTTAGGCCATAAAACGTCGAGAAATGTAAAAAAGTGTTTGAAAATTTAAACCGATTACATTACTTTCCCTTTATACGTACGTATATGTGAAAGCAAAATAACACCAATTTGAACATTAACAAATGTTATTAGTAAAGAAATTGTTAAAATAAAATTATCTTAGTTAATCATAGTAAGTAAGCGTTAACTCTCTCTAACCTGATGGTGTTTTGACTTCGGGATGATGATATCAAGAAATTTTCTGCAAATCGCACGGCACGACGAACGCAATAAGAGGTTGTTTCGAAATTTAAAAACTTACCTATCTCCTAAAGCAGGAAAAAATCAGTATTTAAGAACAGAGTTAATAAAATAGCATTATATTTTCATCTTTAATATTTATTGATACACTTTTTTTCAGAACTTGAACTAAAATATATCTTGTTTTCCATTAAAAATAAATTCAAATTAAAGGATGTAACTATTAAATGTAATTATGCACATTATTCACATATTCCATCTGGTTAAATATATAAATGACCCAAATCTTGTTTTTATTTAATGGTTCCGCATTTATGACCTTATCTGAATTAGATTTTTGCTGTAATAATTAATAAGATCACATTCACATTGTACGTTTAAATAATATGATGGTGATTGAATACACTTAAATATAAGTAATTGATGAACGCACATTGTATTCCTACTTAATATCTGCTTGTCAACACACTCATACCTATTACATAATGCTGAAGTGTAAATTATATATTATATATTCATCTTAGCTTTAACCATAACTTTTTAAGTGTTATTAAACTAAAATTTACTTGTTTACTTTGAATACTTTAAGACAAAAATAAATTATAGGTGAAGAAAAAAGACCTTATGTAGAATGCCAAGACACGTTCCGTCTGCCTAAGTATGTCAAAAGTGCAAAGTATTTTTTTTATATACCTACTCACTTAATTAATTTAAAAATTCAATACCTGTCAAGTTTCTTGGTGGTCTGCTGAAGAAGAGTTATGTAAAAAGTTTTTTGATTTGTACGTATGAGCCGTCAAAATTGACCGCGATTAAAGTTTTTTTCAAATATTGCCATAACGGCTGTACCGATTTAATTGAAACTTTATTCTAAAATATAGTATTTACCGTTGATTGTAGACACTAGGTATATAATCAAAAGTCAAAGTCAAAGCGAGTCGAAAACTATTACAATGTATTGCAATTTTTTTTTGAAAACTTTGGCAAACGTTTTTATGGTTTTACTTCCTTGTTTTTTAAGGATAAAGGACACTCGTAATGGCTTTAGACTCACTTTGACTATTTACATGAGTCCATCAGCTTTAGATACGTTTTTTTCCGAAAGCTTTGCTTCTAGCAACTTCAATAAAATATACCTTTCTTAACTAGAAAAGATAGGTAAAAAGATTTATCGAGCCTAACATGACTTACATCGTGGCACAAAAAAGTTATAGTGATTTTAAAGCCTCCTAATCATCGCTTGTGACGCCCTCTAGAGATACAACAAAATTGTTCACAAATTTGAATTTCACATCTCAAAAAAACCCTATATACCAAATTTCGTGAAATTAGTTCGCATTCGCCGAAAGATATTAAAGAAAATGTGATTTATTTGTTCAACTTTCACACCCTGTAGCTCGGCTATTACTAACTTTTGGACTAAGGTAAGTTTAGTTAAATCGATTTATTTTGAGGTGTACTCTATGTGGAAGAGCGTTGTAAAGACCTTTCCGGGACACCTTGTAAATACCAGGTGTCCCGTGACTTGATGGCCATAGCTTAAGAGCGTATTGCTTGGACAGTTTTAAGTCAAAAGAGCCGTATACACTTTTGTTCAAAACTCAATAGTTACGGAGTTACGGGTAATATTAAATTTAACCGAGTGTGCAGAATAAAGTAAATAGCATGCTGAATAAAGTAATGTACTGATTTATTAACCCCTTCACACCCAGGTGGATTAAAAAAAAACACCTTCACATACCAGACAACTTTTTTTTTAAATGTATATTATAGTTATATTAATGCATTACTTCTTGAACCAAAGTTGATTTTTTTATTTAAAATCAAAAACAAAATGGCGACAGTGATTGAAATTTTAGGGTTATACCAGTATCTCCACATGTGGATAATAGTACAATACCATATTATCCACATTTGGATATCCATGTAAAAATAATTAAAAGATATATTTTTTGACGGTGAGTTATTTATTAACACTTTTTAATATAAAAAAATACAAATGGAACGTAACATTGATAAAGAGCATAAATAATGTTTATTTGTGGTATTCTTGGAAGTGTTCTGCACAACATAGTCCAGGTTTATTTGGACACTCAATGCAAATGTTTCTTGTCAGTTTTCTTTGGCCATGTTTTCGGCAAATAACGCAGATTTTTCGTAATGCCCGCTTTTTTCCTTCTTCCTTTGGCAAGTTGACCATAACGTCCTTTTTGTGTTTGCTTTGAAGTGGAAGGTCGATTCTCACCTGAACAAGCATCCGTCATGTATTTATGCCTTCACTGTATTTATGCAAAATACTTTACTGCAAAGTTTTATGTAGTCATACATTGAAATATGCAAATTGTATTTAGCGTTACAGTATATAACCTTCGAATTTAGAAGCATCTGAAGGTTTCAAATCTTGAACGACGACGTCAACGGAGCCCATATTTTGATTATAAAATTCGATGTGAGCAGGTCTTTTAAAATAAACTAATTTCCCGCCCACCATGTAACGAAATTTTTCACAAAACCCTGCAGTATGCTTATTTGTCAACAAGTATACATCCTTCTTGTCTTTGTACCTAACAAGTAGTTGCATGTCTTTCCGTACAAAATATGATTGATTGGTTTCTAATGGAATTCTAGTTAACTCAGCGGGAACTCCACGATTACTTCTTATAGTTCCAGTCAAATAGGTTCCTTGAGTCAGTAAAAATTGTGAAAGGCGCACAGAAGTATACCAATTATCCCAAATAACTTCTCTGCCGCTGTTCAGTGCATTTTGGGCTAAATGCACGACAATTCTTTCAGAAACCGAAAGATTTTCGGTGCCTGGAATATGAGATACATCGAAATTGTCTTTTCCAATGTATAAACAGAAGTTCCAAGTATAACCTCGCAAGTGTGGGTAGCTTGGGCACGTAGCAAAAAGTTTTATGCCAAACCTATTTCTTTTTGGTTTTATGTATTGGCGAAAGTGCAATCTGCCTTTGTAAAGCATCAAATGTTCGTCGATTGCAAACACCGGTACCGGGTCAACTAACGTCATGCAGTTATCTCTAAGCATAGCCATATATATTGCAAGTCTGCTCAATGGAGCATTTTTTTTGCTGCTTCAGGTGGAGAAAACCGAATAAACTTGAGTATAGAAAGATATCTGTTTCGACTCATGATAGACTTATTAAAAACTTTTGGTCCGGCACACAAAATGTTATTACTCCAGTAATCTGTTATACGAGGGCACTTTACTAATCCAGTTAAAAAATTAAGTGCAATGAAAATATACACCTCTTCTTTTTCAAGTTTCTTCCATTGAAGATCATAAACTTTTACGGTACCTGTATTTTGATCAAAGTACATTTCTGCTCTTCTTTCGTCCATTCGCATAATTTGGTAACGATATTTGGACTAACAAAACACTCGAAACAATTCACTGGGTCTTTGCATTATTCCAAATCAATGGCCAGATGAAAATCGTATTCAGGAAAAAAATTCACCGGTGGTCTAGGAACTTGATCAGAAAAAGGGTCATTTAAAACTTGCCAATCGTCCATGATCCAGTTCTCATCAACTTCGTCGTCATCAGTTTCTGAATATGTTTCATCAGAGTCACTAATTACCGAATTATCACTCAACTCGTAGTCTGGATCATCACTATCAGAAAAATCTTGATCACTTAAAACAGTTCTCTATCGAAAAAAACGGAAAAACATGGCAAAACTGACTTTCCCGCCAAAACGTAATTTAATGGTTTATACAACCGCATACCAGCACGGTTAAAACAGTACTAATCGTAAAAATATTCCTACCGATTTATTTTGGACGTTGAAAAAAAAATGGCGGGGGTGGTTTGTGTGCCATACCAGTCGGTAAAATTAATTGCCGCCCTTCATACCAACTTTCTGCTGGTTAATATGTTTCATTAAGACTGATATCCATATGTGAATATTATGGTACCCAGAAAGCATATTCAAAATATCCATATGTGGAGTATTGGATGTGAAGGGGTTAATTAAGAATTTTTTTATAGCTAACACAACTTTATTTAAAGTTGTGGCTCAAAATGTCTCCCTGCCGTCACAACACATTTTTGCGCTTCTAATAATTCTCTGGAGTATCTGGGTCGCTTCACATGCATCAGCCGTAATATTTTGAATTAGCTCATCTCTGGTTTGTGGTTTATTTTAATATACTACTATGTACCCAGAGATAATAGTCAAGAGGCGCTAGGTCTGATAACCTCAGAGGATAGAGAACTGGAACTCCTCTTCAATCAACCGGTTAGCAAAGTTGTTATTTAGATATTCCCTCCCATTTACACCTAAATAAGGCCATCATGCTGAAACCACATGTCAACTCTATTTTGAAATGGAACATTCTCCGTTAATCCTGGCAACTCATTTTGTAAACAATGCAGCTAATGCTCGAATTTTGAACGTTTTTGAAATACGAACGGCCCAATAAGAAGGTTATAAAGAACATCACACCAAATATTTACCGAAACGCGATGCTGAAAATGCATTTCTCTGGTTTTAAAATAATTTGCACATAAAGCTGCTTGTAAATGTTGAACAGATTGTATTTAATATGGGTACAAACCAAAAGTTATGTGATGTTCTGCACACTTTCATTCGACTAACATGAATACGATTACATATTCTTCGTACACTAGTAGAGAGGTTATTTTCGATCATATAAAGAATAACTTCTACCTATTTCTGACAGATGTCGATTATGAACACTTGCTTCGATCAGAAAACCTACGCTGATATTCCCGCACTGACGCTCTCGAATTTCCGTTACAGTATCCATAAATCAAGTGAACATCGGCATATTCTTGATTTGAAAACGTAGACATCAAATTAATCTTAAAATTACGTCAAAGAATAAATAAACAATGTCACAAAACAATATGACCAAACAATTATCCATACCAGATTGGTTTATTTTATTTAAAATCGATAATCCATTAACTATTGAGTTTAGGACAAGAGTGTATAAGCATTCACTTAGAACTGTCAAAATACATGCCTACAGATTTGGTTTAATGTTATATTAATATTCCATATATATATAATATATATATTAGAATATATATAATATATTATTAAATATAATATATATATATATATATGATATATATATATATATATATATATATATATATATATATATATATATATATATATATATATATATATATATATATATATTATATCAAATATCTCAAAATGAAAGAGTTCTGTACATTTATTTAGAGGAATATCCCAATCGTATGGCGTGAATAAGATTTTTAGTTGTACTCATAAGCGGCTCGTTTGGGCGGGGCATTGGACATTGTTATTCATAAGCTTTTGTTTTTCAAAATTTCGCAATTTTAACGAAGTTTAAAAAATTTCGAAATAAATCGATTTGAACTTTTCATAGTTTATAAAATTAACTAACGAATTAATTTACAATTATGAAAGATGGCTATGGAAAATAAACAAAATAACAAGTGCGTAAACGTCAAACTGCTCTCATGTCATAAATTAATTTTGCTTTAGAAAGTAAGAAATAAATCGTAAGAAATACGTTTTAATAAAAATAATGTTGACACAATTAATAATAAAATTCAAAATGACAACCAAAGCATGAAACACAAACTGAATCTACAAAGATCTCCACATGACGACCGTCCGTTTCTATGCACAAATTTATTCGTTTATTAAAGATTGCCGAATTTTGCAAAATTCTATTGTTCCTAAATTCGTCGCAGGCATCCTGAATTCTTCTCCAAAGCTGATCGCGTGTTTATTTAATCGGACTTCTGATCCAGTTCTGAGCGGACAACCAGTTCCGCCGAATATTCAGATTAATATCATCTAATACATCTGGTAAAGTATTTTGTAGAAAGTTGAGATATTTTTCGCCGTGTAAACGATTAGGAAATTCTACAGGACCAAGCAAATTATCATTAATGCTAAACCCTTCCTGATGTTTACTTTCCCTTATCGTATAAGTGTTTTGCATGCATTGTGCATATTAAAAATTCCATCTTTTCTAAAAGCGGCTTCATCACAAAACAAAATATTAGAAAAAAAATCTTGGTCTTGATTCTCTTTATTTTGCATCCAATTGAAAAAATTAACACGAGCAGAAAAATCACCTGCTTACAAGGCCTGGACTTTTTCGAAATGAAAAGGATACAAGCCTTCTTTATGTAGAATGTTTCACACAGAAGATTTGACATATTGGGATACATTGCAGCCAACCTTCTTACGCTTATTTCGGGATTGTACTCAATTTCCATTAAAATATCATCCTGATATTCGTCCATTACATTAGCATGTCTTCCCGTTTCATTATTTTTAGGAATTACCGATCCTGTTTCCCTAATTCTTTGATGAAGAAGCGTAAATGATTTAGGAGCAGGATGTCTTCTACCTGGAAATTTATCTGCATATCTACGTGCCGCTGTCCGAGCGTTGCATTGCATTTCGCCGTACACTAAATGCATATCGGCATATTCTTCGTTACTAAACGAAACCATTCTAACAATATTCAAGTATTTACGGTAATGTAACTAAGCAATAAAAAATCTTTCACTTAAAACTTATATGATACTTTAACCTCAACTAATATCTGTAATACTAGTTATTTTACCGTTCACTCAATTGCTATTTTGTTTATTTTCCATAGCCATCTTTCATAATTGTAAATGAATTCGTTAGTTAATTTTATAAAAGTATGATTAACACATGATAAGTTCAAATCGATTTAGTTCGAAAACAGTGCGTCGTAGCGACTTCAGACAAGAGTATCATTCTTTCATGAAAAAATTGAATTTTTTAAATTTTATGTTAAAATTGCGAAATTTTGAAAAACAAAAAACTTATGAATAACAATGTCCAATGCCCCGCCCAATCGAGCCGCTTATGAATACACCTATTATATTATTTCTTTTTTAGATACGTTACTAATTCGACATACTGATCAAATTAAATTAGATTGGTTTCAAAAAGAAACTCATAGTTGGAAATATTTACATTTTGATTTAAACCATCCTATAAGTATGAAAATAAACACAATTGAAATACTATTCAAAAATGTTTACATTTATCACACCCCGAATTTCGACTGAAAAATCTTAATAAAAAATTAAATTAGCTTTTAAAAATAATAATTATCCAATTAATTTCATATAAAATAATATTAAAAAACAAATAAATAAAGTTTATAGTAATAAAATAAGTAAAATGGAAAAAGCAAAAACTAACAATTTTGTTGCAATTCCTTTTGTAAATAAAAAAAGTTTAAATTTTAAATCATTATCCATTATCAATATCACACCTGCAATTTTTTCCACTAAATAAAAGCTATCGTTTATTCACTAATTTAAAAACCAAAATTCCTAAAATAAATAAAACAAATACCGTTTATAAAATAACTTGTTCCTCTTGTAATAAAGTACATATTGGTACTACATTACAAGCGTTAAAAAATAGAATTTTACAACACAAAAGCGACATTAATTTAAAACCAAATTGCACGGCTTTGGCAAAACATACTATAGATTTAAAACGTTCTTTCGATTTTAACGCGGTTAAAATTTGAGATTTAGAAAATAATTGTAAGAAACGCCTCATTTCGAAAATGTTATTCATCAAAATTAATGAAAACGTATGTAGTAGCAAAAAACATTTCGAAAATGTTACTCATCAAAATTAATGAAAACGTATGTAATAGCAAAAAAGATATAGAAGATTTACCAAATTGTTACGATTCTATTTTAGAACATTTATAAAAATAAAAATATAGTATGTTTTGACTGAGTTACATGAAATTGTCATTATAGATTTCAAATTGTCATTTCTGAAGAAGATATCAAACGATATCAAAATAAGTTTAATGTTGTTATTTATTGACTAAATGATCAATAACTTATATATACAGGGTTTTCCACGGTAGGCGTTCGTTAGAAGTTTATGTGGTTAGAAACAATTTAGGAATCTGAATTTTTGGACTTAAGGGTTATTTAAGATTCTCTTTCATTCTAAAATATTTTCAAGGTCATGTTACGTCCGGTTATACCGGAAGTCGCCACTAACTCCCTTATTTTAAATGGAACACCCTGTATATTATTTTATTTTTGGATTCTTGCCAAAATTTTAGGATAAGTCTTATAAGGGTTTCCTATACCTTTTTTTTCTTAGATATCTTGATTTTTTCAAAAATTTTGAAACATGTAACCCTATTTTCAACACTGCTTGTCTTACTTATTTTTGAGTGATGGAAAGGGCTTCTGGAGTAGACAGAAGCATAAGAACTATACTTTTGAAATACTCATTGACAATTGATTTATTGCATACATGGTGTTCAAAATTTGATGAACTATTAAACAATTTTCAAAGTTGAAAAACTTTGTTAATTCAAATGTGACACCCTGTATATTATTGGATGAATAGATGCAGCATTTAGTTATGCATCGTTTCGCTATAACATTACCTACACCTATTATCGACAATTTTCTTGTTAATTAATATTTTCTACTTTAATGTGATTTTTGACAGAAACTGAAACGTTTTATTCAAACTACACAAATTCTATTTTATTAAAACAATGAAATAAAACAAGAAGATAACAAAATTGAGAGCATAATAACAAATGAAAAACATAAAACAATTATTTGAACATAACTAGAAGAAAAGTGATAAAAAAAGATAAAATGAATCATTACAAATGTTCCACATGGCCGCCAATTTGATTTAAGCATTTTATAACTCATATACTCCTTGCGAAATAGATCGTCGAATTTCACATACTATTGAATGCATTGTGAACACGATTTAGCAATTCCTCTCTAGTTTGAACTGGCCTAGAGTACACTAATTCTTTTATACGACCCCAGAGGTAAAAGTCCAGGGGCGTCAAATCGGGTGATCTCGGTGGCCAGTTCCAAGGTCCTTGTGGGTCAATCCACCGATCTTCAAACATCAATGTCAACTGTTGGTGTACAGCTATAGTGGAATGTGCGGGAGCACCATCCAACTGTTTGCCCTGTCACATGCAGGTAGAGTATTTAGAAAATCCACGAAGAATTTCAAGATATCTCGCCCCATTCAAATTTTCATCGTACACTTGATATGCTACTCTGTTATACTAAACAAAAAACGTTAAAACTAAATTGGAACTGGTGATTGCGTTCTCTTGTTACATGAGGATTATCTTGTGCCCAGTAGTGATTATTTCGGCGATTGAAAATTCCTTCTCTACTGAATTTTGATTCATCGGTCCAAATAATGTTGTGAAGAAATCTCGGATATTCGGTCATTTGTACAAGAATAAATTCACAAAAGTTAACTCGTCGTGCCTGATCACCAAGATGTAATTCTTGCACAGTTATTACCGAAAAAAGACGCATTTTATACTTCTTTAATATTCTGTGGATTGATGCTTGTGAAATATCCAAATCCAGTGCAGCTGCTGTAATTGAAGTTCGTGGATAAGCGTGAAAATAAGCTAACACGTTCACCTCGTTAACTTCATTATCTATTACTGGCTTTAAATGCGTTCGAGTTGCCCTTCCAGTTGCAATAAATCGAGCTTCAATTCTTGCAAATTTTCCAGGGGTCATTAATGGTAGGTGTGGATACCGTTCGTTAAACAACCTGCATGTTCGCCTAACAATTCGTTCACATTCACCATGCGTGTAAAACAAATTTAATAAATCATTGTTAGAATATTCTTGAATACATTCCATTATAAACAGTACTTAAAAAAATACTTAAAAAATTACAAAATCACTTAAATTGTACTGATTTGACATTAAATCAACAACAATGTTTTAATGCGTGTCAAAATCAAGGCTCACTAGATTGCAGTTTTGGAATTTTATCAGCTTTTATAAAAAATACGGAGTTATACGAGTTATAAAATGCTTAAATCAAATTGGCGGTTATGTGGAACATTTGTAATGATTCATTTTATCTTTTTTATCACTGTTCTTCTAGTTATGTTCAAATCATTGTTTTATGTTTTTCATTTGTTATTATGCGCTCAATTTTGTTATCTTCTTGTTTTATTTCATTGTTTTAATAAAATAGAATTTGTGTAGTTTGAATTAAGTTCATTTTATTTTTGAAAAACATTTCAGTTTCTGTCAAAAATCACATTAAAGTAGAAAATATTAATTAACAAGAAAATTGTCGATAATAGGTATAGGTAATGTTATAGCCAAACGATGCATAACCAAACGCTGCATCTATTCATCCAATAATATACAGGGTGTCACATTTGAATTAACAAAGTTTTTCAACTTTGAAAATTGTTTAATAGTTCATCAAATTTTGAACACCATCTATGCAATAAATCAATTGTCAATGAGTATTTCAAAAGTTTAGTTCCTATGCTTCTGTCTACTCCAGAAGCACTTTCCATCAGTCAAAAATAAGTAAGACAAGCAGTGTTGAAAATAGGGTTACATCTTTCAAAATTTTTGAAAAAATCAAGATATCTCAGGAACAGTTGAAAAAAGGTATAGGAAACCCTTATAAGACTTATCCTAAAATTTTGTCAACAATCCAAAAATAAAATAATATACAGGGTGTTTCATTTAAAATAAGGAAGTTAGTGGCGATTTCCGATATAACCGGACGTAACATGACCTTGAAAATATTTTAGAATGAAAGAGAATCTTGAATAACCCTTAAGACCAAAAATTCAGATTTCTAAATTGTTTCTAACCACATCAACTTCTAACGAACGCCTACCGTGAAAAACCCTGTATATATATATATATATATATATATATATATATATATATATATAAAGGATGTCTATAGACGAGTACCAGTATTAACGTAACTATTTCGCCATTTTTCAAACAAAGGTTTTAATGTAATTAATTTAAAAGCGTACAAGAATATAAATTTTGATCTGTAAAGTGTGACATGAAATGATTCTCTTTCGGACTATTACTCGCAATCACATGGTGTCCCCATAATAATACCTGATAAACTAAAATCGTAGGTAATTTGGTTTTTACCGCGCCGATTAACACACTAAAATTTTAGGCCTATTTTTTGTTTCTTTTCCAAATTAATTACTCAAATAGTACGCGTTTTGCGAAAAATAACACTCTTGGCAGAAAAAGGACTTAGGATTCCAAAATAACACACACACGAGGGAGGGACGTTTGGTCCTCACCGCTTCACCCCCACCGCTCTCGCTTTGCCCGCGCCGTTTCACTCCAACCGCCGTTTCGCCCGCGATCGTTTCGTCCCATGTTATACGGTAGGTATATTAAGTAGGAATAAGAATAATAATAATAATATATCAAGGGGCGAACAATTACAAATCAAATTCCACATGTAGGTATATTGACCAATCATTACAGTTTTCAAATATTTCTAAGGAAAGCTATTACGGTGAAATCTCTTTTATCTGAACCTACTTTTAACCTCATTACAGAGCGATTAATGATATAGCTGCCTTCATTAGTACTACTATTCCTTTTGTTAATGTGATTAGTGTGACCAGTGCCGTAATGTATAGATATGTAGATACGTTCGAAATCATCTTCAAAATTATTAGTCGTTCGTTGTTCTTCATTGCGTATGGTGAATTCAATAATAGTGACAAGATGAGTTTCGGGGGAATAAGAAAATTTGTTGACGAAGAAAACTACATTTATGCTTTTTCGAAATTCACGAGCAACAGAGAACACTCAATGTGGGTATGTGAAAAACGAAATGAATGCAATGCTAGAGTTTGGACTATTGGTAATACGATTAACGTTGCAAAGGTTATAATCGGCCATATACATGCACCACAACCAGGAAGACCAGAGGCAATTCGTATTTTATCAGAAATTAAACAAGGAGCTCAGATTAATCAGAAGAATCCACTGCAGATAATGGCAACGATTTTATAAAATGAACATTCTACTGTGTCAACACTGCTATCCAGCAAAGATTCACTGAGGAAAGTTATTAGGGGAAAAGAGGAGATGAAGGTATGCCCATAGTACCCAGATATTTGGAAAACTTAATTATACCCCAGGTGAGCATATTATGAGAACGTTGAATTACTGAGCATTTCTCGCGACTTAGTTACTTATAAATACATTACTTGCACAGTGTGTCAATTTAAAAAAGTGCCACCCTGAATATCTCAGCCCTTGTGGAAAATCTAAAAATATGCAAAATATGTTTAATACTTTACCTGCAGTTTTATTTGATTTTTCGTAAAGTAGTAAAAATATAGTCAAGTATGCGGTATTTTTGAAAAGTTAATTCAACAACCTTTCAAATGAGGTGTTGCTCAACCCCCCTTCCCAATTATGGTTTTAGGGGTTGCCCCCCCCCGCTAGGGGGTTTATGTAGTGTTATTGAAAACTAGCCTACAAAATGTCCCTCTTCAAAATAAAGCTTATGGGTTTTTGCATATTTTTAAATTTTCTACAGGGACTGAAATATTCAGGGTGGTACTTTTTTAAATCGACACACTGTATGTAATGTACTTTTTTTCTTTTGCAGGCTTACCGACATATTGAAACAGATGCTTACATAGAGCAAATTCTTCTCTATGATTCTGAAAGTGGATTACTTAGAGAATTTTAACATTTTCAACGCAAGAGAACTCATTATAACTTATTATATTATAACTTTCACTTTCATTAGAAAAGCAAAGGAGTGTTACTCACTGATTATATATATATATATATATATATATATATATATATATTACAAAGTTCTTTGCTTCATCCCAGTCGACCGCTAATGATGGTAGCTTAGTTACTGAAACGCGTTCAGTTTTTTTTAAATTTTATGTGACACGTTGGTGTATTTTGTTTCTGACTTCTAATAATACTGGAATATGGTGCTACTAGCTCAGCTTCTTAAAAATACGCTACAAGATGTTAAAAATACGATACAAAATGGCGAAAAAAACTGCGTGCTAAGGTCCAATTACACTAAAAAGGCTCTATTAGCTTAGTTAGCTTTTAAGCTATACCACATGTCGCGTTACAAGCTGTGTATGGACTTCTGATTATAACGTAACGTACTGCCACTGCTTCAGTTTAAAAATTACACCACAAGGTTGCGTTGTAAATTGTGTGCTAATTTCTAATTATATAACAAGCACGCAAATAAGATGGCCAAAAATCGAAAAAACACACCAGAGCAGGATGGTAAAACCATAAAAGTTACCCGTAAACAAGATGGCGAAAGACAAACGTAAACAAAATGACGAGAGATCCAAAATTCACATGGAAGCAAGATGATAGAAAGTCAAAAAGGCATACGGAAACAAAATAATGGAAAGCAAAAAAGGCATAGGGATGCAAGATGGCAGAAAGGTCAAAAGGAGACCGGACATACTTGATCCTTTTTGACTATATATTTTTTCTGGAAGTCGTTTTTGAAGCCATAATTTCCGTTATTTGATATTACCGTAGTTGCATTCTTTGCGCACAGAATGACATTTTTTTAATCTAACGTCGAACAAGGCTATTAGATAAAAAATATTATTTGGAAAAGTCAGGAACTGGGTGTGACTACTATTGGTATACTTGATCCAGGGGTTTGGAATACATGATCCCATATGGAAACAAAATGGAAAGGGTTGAAAAAAATTTCCATCATTCACTACTGGATTTTTAATTTGTCAAATTTAATTGAAAATTTGTACAGACCTCTTCCTACATTCGGATGCGACAGCACCTTCTTAACACGGCATTTTTTCACGTATTTCTCATCATTTACTGTCGGGCAAACCAAACTAATTTTGGTTTTTCTTAAAAACACATCACTGCTTTCAATTCTGTTCACCAGCCCAATGTAGTGCTGTGTGACCTTAGTTGGAGATTCTACCAACACAAAGTCATCAACTTTAAAATTACAGTATTTTTCTAAAGAAATTTTATCGTCTTCTTTCTCGGTGCTGATATCTTTCAAACTGTCGCCACTTTGGATCCATTCCTTCTCGGAGTGAGAGCTGTCCGGAATTTATACAGTCTTTTTGGGTTTCTTCAATGCAGATCCTTTACTAGGGGTGCCGTCCTTGGGTAGGTTTGAGTTTTTTTATGATAACAACGCGTCCTTTTTTCAGCTGAAATTAAAGATTATGACATGACAGGTCTTTCATCTACCACTCCTGGGATCAAATTAACTCAAACCTCTACTTACCGCGCTTTTCTTTGGTCCTCTTGTGTCTCGTTTTTCTCAGGATTTTCCGTCAAAATGAGACAAAGGCCTCGTTTTCTGCCATGGTTGCTTTCTTTCCGGGATCCAGCCTTTGGTAGGGGTGTTACATCTTCAGGAGAGAAATAGGTGACAGCGGGGAACACATCAGGCTCTTCTGTTAGCGTTACAAAGCCAGGTTGATAGAGATTTGAAGGATAAGGCTGTGCCTATTTTTTACGGCACTTGACAGAAATTCGTCGTCGCTTAAAACTTGAGAATTAAATGGCCAAATACCAGAAATTTTAAATGCACTGATTATATTTTATCAGTCAATGCCAAGGGAAACACCACACCAAGCAATTCAGGATTATCATGAATACTGATGAGTACCGAGTGTGTTTATCATCCAGTCTGATGCTGCAACATTATAGCATCGCTTTAGAGGACCAAAAACCGTCCTATCTAAAGTTTGTTGTTTGTGTGAAGTATGAGGTGGCAATGTCAGAATAATAATGACATTTTTTCTAGTAAAATTGATCGCTTCAACACTGGTCTATCATGATTGTCAAATGACAATAGGGTGGCTTAGTGCAATGGGAATTCTTTTCAAAGTGCTCCATATACTTCAATCCTGCCACCATTCGATCAGCCCATTTCACTCTGAGAAATATTGAGAAAGGTGGTATGTGATTACCACAAGCTTTCACTCCAGCACGAAATGTAACAGTAGCGCCACGTTCACCTGATGTAATTTTAGCAACTTGATTAACGCCTTTCTGGGCTATTAGTTTACGTGGTTTGTGGACATTAATAAGCCCGGTTTCATCCACATGGTTAATCCTTTTAGGTGAAAAGTGATCTCTAATAGCTTTTCCTCAGTTTTGAAAAGAAGTTATTAACTGGTGCTTATTGAAAGCCGTGCTTTGGCTGGACTTGTGGGTTCTGGAGTACGAAGAGACGATGGATGTTGTGTAATGAAGTTCAGTCTATCCATGCTTCTTTACTCATGCACTTCTCAGCAAAATAGAATTTTCAGTTATGGGTCCATATTTTGAGTAAAATCACAACATTTAAAATTATTTATAAAACCTAAAGATTCACTTAACCTTCAGGGTTTCATTAATAAATAGCACTTATTCCCACTCATCCTTGATCATTAAAGAGGTCGTTGTCTTGCATTCAGAGTTTTTTTTTACTGGATAAAACTAACAAAAAATATAAATACAATTACATTAAATTATATATCTAATAAATCTGACAGAGATTAAGAATATTAACAACCAAACAAATTAGTCCATAAAGGAAAGATAATTTGCTAAATTGAATATGATTTTTTATTACAATATGTGCATATAATATGATAAAAAAAAGTTAATTTGTTTCTTCCTTAATATTATTATTGTTTCATCCAATATACTCAATGCTCAAAAATACAAATTCAAAAGGCGGTTCAAATAACCAGAATTTTCCTCAACAATGCTTCAGGATCTACGTTGAAATGTGTCCTGAAATAATTGTGAACAAGATAATATATGATTTGGATTAATCAGATAATTAAGAACAACTTAGACACTTTAAACCTTGCTTGAATGCTTAATTTTAAGATTTAACATTGCAAATTTAAAAAAAAAAATGCTTAATAAGTTAAATAATAACTAAAATTGAGTAAGAAGGTATAAAATAATATTGTAAACCAATGACAAACAGAATTCCGTAAAAAATAAATTTCGCAAAAAATTAAAATAATGGTTTATTATGTAAATTTGAAAATTATTTAAATAACATAAAATATATAAAATAACCATAAATTACAAATATTATATATTGAGGTATAAATGAAAAGAATAATTTTTTAATTTAATTATTTAAATTATAAAAATATGTGTGAAATTACTTATTTAATTTGCTTCAGTTAGAAAACAGCAAAACTAACATACAAGTTAAACAATTAAATAGCTTATTATGTCTTTTAATTAAATGCAAACTATTAAAGAATTTCTCTGCTATAAATTATGTTAAATTTATGCTTAGTGAAAGACATATAATGGTTGTTAATATTTATAATTGAGTATTTATATTGGAGCCGTACAAAATATTTTAATTTGCCTTTCAATATCGAAAGGTTTTGTAATTTATTTTTGTTAAACACTTTGTTTTATTTATAAAGAAAACATAAGTTTTTGTCAGAATTAAATATCATCTTGTAATGGTTTTTACGATTAAATATAAAATCTTAAACTATTTTCTTAATCATTTAAATTCAGGGTCACAAATTCAGTTTTGACTACGATCTACTAAAGATTTAATTACACTAAATTTTTTGACGTGGATGGTGGTTGGATAATTTATGAAGGTATCTATCAGTGTGTCGGCTTTCTGTAAACCTTAAAAGATAGTGAATTATTATTTTTAGATATTAATATGTCAAGAAATGGTAAACTTCCATTAGTTTCTTTTTCCATGGTAAACTGAATACTAGGATGTATACCATTTATAAAAACCAAAAACTCATGCAGTGCTTCTTCTCCATGTCAAAAAATTAGTGTAATTAAATCTTTAGTAGATCGAGCAAAACGAATTTGTGACCCTGAATTTTTGAATGATGAATATAAATATTTAAGAAAATCCTTACAAGATAATGGATATTCACTTACAGATATTAATAATGTTATTACACCTTCTAGGCGTAACCTTAAAGAAAAACCAGTTCTTAATGTTGGTACTGCTTTTCTTCCTTTTATAGCTAATGTTACAAATAGAATTGAAAAAATCCTAATCAAACATGGCATTAGGACTATTTTTAAACCTACAAGAAAAATTAAAGAACATTTAAGATCACCTAAAGATGTGTCAAACCCTTTATCATCTTCCGGAGTGTATAAGTTATCTTGTTCATGTGGAAAAGTATACATCGGGACCACAAAACGTAGCTTTGATACAAGACGCAAAGAACATATGAGATTTTGTAGATTGGGTCAACCAGAGAGGTCTGCTGTGGCTGACCATGCCCTGAATAATTTAAATCATGACATTCAATTTGACAATATGAAAATATTGTCAAGACAAACCCATTATTATGTTCGTTTGCAACGTGAAGCTATTGAAATATATAAACACCCGAATAATTTTAATAGACAAGAAGAAAATCTCCGTTTAAATAGGTTTTGGCATCTTATAATTAAAAAGAGCATAATGATACGCCTTGATTTTAATTTGTTTTCAACTTTTGGTATGTCTAGGTTTTTGCTGTGTTTTCCTAGACCTTGAAGCAAATGCTTTATCAATTATATGTTAAATTTCCACAGCACTATAATTTAACATAAGTAGTTGAAATTAAATTGAAATTAAAATTACAAAGAACGTTCTGCATTGTGCTTTTCATTGTTAATAACACTTCCAATTATTGATAAAGATATCTCTTTGTTAGATTTAACTGGGTTATTTTTGATGTAATGTTTGGATTTGTGAATGCTTCTATCATTTTAAAATTGAAGTTTTTCACAACTTTACACTTACATCATAACTCGATTAAATTTTGTTAAATGTGTTTTTGGCTGGCAAATTTCATTGTTAGCTTTCGCCGTAGAGAGTGTTCTGGTTTGTCATCTTTGAGGCAGTTTAACAATATTTAATTTTAATGACCTAGTTATTCTTTACTACAATTTTATAGTTGGTTATACGTTTCTCAAACTGTTATATTAATAGCAGGCTTATGTTTATGTTTGAATTTTTCAAATTTGACAAAATTGTTTACTACATCTTTAACAATTTTAACTAACATTACTACTGACGAAGATAACTGTAAGTGTTATCGAAACGTTTAGATTGTATAATTTAAAGTACACCATTAAAAAATCCCAAAAAAGATAAGTATTTTATTATGAGTGTTAATGGTGAAAGTTTACATTTTCAAGAATAATAATAATATATCAAGGGGCGAATTACAGATCAAATTCCACATGTAGGTATATTGACCAATCATTACAGTTTTCAAATATTTCTAAGGAAAGCTATTACGGTGAAACCTCTTTTATCTGAACCTACTTTTAATCTCATTACCGAGCGATTAATGATATAGCTGCATTCATTAGTACTACTATTCCTTTTGTTAATGTGATTAATGTGACCAGTGCCGCATTATGTATAGATATGTAGATACGTTCGAAATCATCTTCAAAATTATTAGTTGTTCGTTGTTCTTCATTGCGTATGGTGAATTCAATAACAGTGACAAGATGAGTTTCGGGGGAATAAGAAAATTTGTTGACGAAAAAAACTACATTTATGCTTTTTCGAAATTTACGAGCAACAGAGAACACTCAATATGGGTATGTGAAAAACGAAATGAATGCAATGCTAGAGTTTGGACTATTGGCAATACGATTAACGTTGCAAAGGTTATAATCGGCCATATACATGCACCACAAGCAGGAAGTCCAGAGACAATTCGTATTTTATCAGAAATCAAACAAGGAGCTCAGAATAATCAGAAGAATCCACTGCAGATAATGGCAACGATTTTATAAAATGAACATTCTACTGTGTCAACACTGCTATCCAGCAAAGATTCACTGAGGAAAGTTATTAGGGGAAAAGAGGAGATGAAGGTATACCCATAGTACCCAGATATTTGGAAAATTTAATTATACCCCAGGTAAGCATATTATGAGAACGTTGAATTACTGAGCATTTCTCGCGACTTAGTTACTTATAAATACGTTACTTGCACAGTGTGTAAATTTCAAAAGGTGCCACCCTGAATATCTCAGCCCTTGTGGAAAATCTAAAAATATGCAAAATATGTTTAATATTTTACCTGCAGTTTTATTTGATTTTTCGTGAAGTATTAAAAATATAGTCAAGTATGCGGTATTTTTGAAAAGTTAATTCAACGACCTTTAAAATGAGGTGTTGCTCAACTCCCCTTCCTTATTATGGTTTTAGGGGTTGTGCCCGCCCCCGCTAGGGGGTTTATGTAGTGTTATTGAAAACTAGCCTACAAAATGTCCCCCTTCAAAATAAAGCTTATGGGTTTTTGCATATTTTAAAATTTTCTACAGGGACTGAAATATTCAGGGCGGTACTTTTTTTAATTGACACACTGTATGGAATGTACTTTTTTTGTTTTGCAGGCTTACGATATATTGAAACAGATGCTTACATAGAGCAAATTCTTCTCTATGATTCTGAAAATGGATTACTTCACCGAGAATTTTAATATTTTCAACGCAAGAGAATTTAAGATTGCTATCTGCTAGTGAAAACGGGTACGTTGATGGTACATTCAGTATATCGTCAAATCTTTTTGAGCAGCTATATACAGTACACGTTAAACAATTCGATGCTGTGCTATCTGTTGTGTATGCCCTAATTTCAAACAAGACAATAGCATTATACAAAAAGTTATTACAAGAGATTGAATATCTTCGGGTAGTACTGCAGCCAAGGACTTCTAATGGATTTTGAGCAGGCTGCAATATCAGCATTTCTAGAAGAGTTTCCTGGGATAGAGGTGGAAGGATTTTTTTTCACTTGTGTCAGAGTATTGACCGTTGTGTTCAACGAGAAGATCTACAGGTTAAAACCTTTTGTAATAATACAACTTGCATGACATATTGATCGGAAAAACATTTAATTTTATATTTTTATATTTCGTTCTCAGGTACAATATAATGAAGCCCACGATTTCGCTGTATGGATTCGAAAAATTGCCGTACTCGCTTTTATCTCAGTGGAATCACTAGCGGGCCAATTTGACGCGCTCGTAAAGGATCAAAATCTTCCACAAGATGTACTTACTACCCATTGCGGATTATTTTGAGGGCACACACACGCAAACCTAGCAAGTATGTAAACGCCTAAACATAAATCTAGTAAGTCCGAAAACAAGAAAATAAATGTCCAAACATACAGACACTCAATCCAAAAAACAATGAAATTAACCAATAAGACCCAACACCCAAACAAGCAAAAAAACGTACTAAAGAAACAACACGTAGACAAAAATTTGTAGGCAACAAATACATACGTAAAATAAGTAAGAACCCAATACAGAAGAGGCTCGCAGTCAAGCAAACACCTAAATACGTAAACTGACACACATTAAAATGTACAAACGAAGAAACTAGCAATCAATCAAGCACCAATGCACAAAACATATCAACTCGTAAAGATACAAACACGAAAATAAGTAAACATGATGATACGCAGACTCCAAAACGATGAAACTAGCAACCAAGTAAATGAAACACAAAACGTGTAAGTCCTCAAACACATAAACAAAGAAAAAGTCCAACGTCCAAGTATGCAAACACCCAACAAAGCAAAGAAGCTAATCAAACAGTTTCCTGAAAACATGCAATTAGTAACCAAAAACACATACGTAGACAAGTAAATACCCAAAACAAAAGAAGCTAGCAAACAAGTAAACACTCCCTCATGTAATCACATGCTAAACAAAGAATCTACTAGCAGTATATTACATATTGAGTAACTTTTAAGAATAATCCAGTCAAAAACACCGTAGATGTATCTTCAATTTCAAGAACCTGTCAATAAACCTTAGATCTAGAAATCAATTTCAAAATACTGTCAAAAAAACGATATGTTTGTGCTGGAGCCCTAATCTGTTAAAGAAGCTCACGTGTGGGAACCAGATTCAAGATTCTGTCAAAAGGATCTTATGTTGGTACTGGACCATTAATTTGCCAAAGAACCTTAGGTATTGAAACCAGGTTCAAGATTCTGTCAAAGGGACCTTGGTGCTACACTCTTTTCAGAAATCCTACCATTCGCAAAGTTCGAAGGTCCCCATCCTGGTGCCACGATATTTTATTTGCGCAGCTAAACCCATATATATGTTTTCGGTTAGCGGGTATTTTAAAGTAAACAATTATCAAACTAAATTTTGATTGTGGGTTACAACTGTGTTTTATTGAAGTACACAGATTTCGAATAAGGTCTTTTGTTTCATCATTGAATCACATATGTGGATCTATGCACAACACGAACAAAATAAATTTCAAATGTGTTTGTTAAAAAACATCATTTATTCATAAACTAAGCTATCTTCATCAGCAGTCGACTATGACGAACTAAAGCAATTTCTAGTACATATCCATCATCTAGTAACGCCTAGTTGCTTTTCTGGTGAAAGTAAAAGTTTAAAGATAACTACAGCAGAATTGTCCTAATGTTTGTATTTGATATGAGCTAAATGTTCTTTATCAAAATTCGCTTTAATAAACATTTAGCTCATATGAAATACAAACTTTGGGACAAGTCCGCTGTAACCCTATATATTTTTGGTAAAAGTCATACAGTAGATAAGGTATCTTTAATCAAACATATTACTAATAAATACGAACTTGGGTGCTATAAAAGTTTATAAATCTTCAAAAACAAACAAATTCTAATGAGTAATGACGATCAAGGACTTTTAGACTACTCAGACTTGATAACTTTCACTTTCATTAGAAAAGCAAAGGAGTGTTACTAACTGATTTTATATATATATATATATATATATATATATATATATATATATTACAAAATTCTTTACTTCATCCCACCCGACCGCTAATGATGGTAGCTTAGTTACTGAAACGCCCTCAGTAACTACAATAATACTGGAATATGGTGCTACTAGCTTAGCTTCTTAAAAATACGCTACAAGATGTTAAAAATACGCTACAAGCTGGCGATAAGAACTGCGTGGTAAACTCCAATTACACCACAAGATGGCGCTATTAGCTTAGTTAGCTTTTAAACTATACCACATGTCGCGTTACAAGCTGTGTATGGACTTATGATTATAGCGTAACGTACTGCCACTGCCTCAGTTTAAAAATTACACCACAAGGTTGCGTTGTAAATTGTGTGCTAATTTCTAAATATAGAACAAGCACGCAAATAAAATGGCCAAAAATCGAAAAAACACACGAGAGTGGGATGGTAAAAACCCCAAAAGGTACCCGTAAACAAGATGGCAAAAGACAAACGTAAGCAAAATGGCGAGAGATCTAAAATTCACATGGAAGCAAGATGACAGAAAGTCAAAAAGGCACACGGAAACAAAATAATGGAAAGTAAAAAAGGCATAGGGAGGCAAGATGGCAGAAAGGTCAAAAGGAGACCGGACATGCGTGATCCTTTTTGACTAAATATTTTTTCTAGAAGTCGTTTTTGAAGTCATAATTTCCATTATTTGATATTAGCGTAGTTGTATTATTTGCGCACAGCATGACATTTTTTTAATCTAACGTAGAACAAGGCTATTAGATAAAAAATATTATTCAGAAAAGTCAGCAACTGGGTTCAAGTATCACTACTATTGGTATACTTGATCCTGGGGTTTGGAATACATAATCCCATATGGAAACAAAATGGAAAGGGTTGAAAAAAAATTTACAACATTCACTACTGGATCTTTAATTTGCCAAATTTAATTGCAAATCTGGACAGACCTCTTCTTACATTCGGATACGACAGCACCTTCTTAATACGGCATTTTTTCACGTATTTCTCATCATTTACTGTCGGGTAAACAAAACTAATTTTGGCTTTTCTTAAAAACACATCACTGCTTTCATTTCTTTTCACTAGCCCAATGTAGAGCTGTGTGACCTTAGTTGGAGATTCTACCAACACAAAGTCATCAACTTTAAAATTACCGTATTTTTCTAAAGAAATTTCATCGTCTTCTTTCTCGGTGCTGATATCTTCCAAACTGTCACCACTTTGGATCCATTCCTTCTCGGAGTGAGAGCTGTCGGGAATTTCTATAGTCTTTTTGGGTTTCTTCAATGCAGATCCTTTACTAGGAGTACCGTCCTTGGGTAGGTTTGGGTTTTTTCTGATAACAACGCGCCCTTTTTTCAGCTGAAATTAAAAATTATGACATGACACATCTTTCATCTACTACTCCAGGGATCAAATTAACTCAAACCTCTACTTACCGCGCTTTTTCTTAGACCTCTTGTGTCTCGGTTTTCTCGGGAGTGTCCGTCAAAATGAGACAATGGCCTCGTTTTCTGCCATGGTTGCTTTTCTTCCGGGGTCCAGCCTTTGGTAGGGGTGTTACATCCTCAGGAGAGAAATACGTGACAGCGGGGAGTACATCAGGCTCTTCCGTCGGCGTTACAAAGCCAGGTTGACAGAGATATAAAGGATAAGGCTGTGCCTATCTTTTACGGCACTTGGCAGAAATTCGTCGTCGCTTAATACTTGGGAATTAAATTCCAAATACCAGAAATTTTAAATCCACTGATTATATGTTATCAGTCAATGCCAAGGGAAACACCACACCAAGCAATTCAGGATTATCATGAATACTGATGAGTACCGAGTGTGTTTATCATCCAGTCTGATGCTGCAACATTATAGCATCGCTTTAGAGAACCAAAAACCGTCCTATCTAAAGTTTGCTGTTTGTGCGAAGTATGAGGTGGAAATGTCACAATAATAATGACATTTTTTCTAGTAAAATTGATCGCTTCAACAGACGCTGGTCTATCATGATTGTTAAATGACAATAGGGTGGCTTAGTGCAATGGGAATTCTTTTCAAAGTGCTCCATATACTTCAATCCTGCCGTCATTCGATCAGTCCATTTCACTCTGAGAAATATTAAGAAAGGTGGTATGTGATTACCACAAGCTTTCACTCCAGCACGAAATTGTAACAGTAGTGTCACATTCACCTGATGTAATTTTAGTAACTTGATTAACGCCTTTCTGGGCTATAACTTTACCTGGTTTGTGGACATTAATAAGCCCGGTTTCGTCCACATTGTTAATCCTTTCAGGTGAAAAGTGATCTCTAATAGCTTTTCCTCAGTTTTGAAAAGAAGTTATTAACTGGGTGCTTATTGACAGCCGTGCTTCTGGCGAGACTTGTGGGTTCTGGAGTACGAAGAGACGATGGATGTTGTGTAATGAATGTACTTTCCCAGTCTTCATCCCATGTCTCATTCTTTATCCATCATGCTGGCACTTTTTCTTCAGAGCAAAATCATAAGGAATTTTTCTCAAGTCTTTCATTGGCAGTCCACAATTAATTTCGTTGGAGGTTAAAAGATGATCCACCAATGCGACTTCTTTATCAAAAAATTTATTTTTATCAAAACTTAGAAGGGAACCTTCACCTCTTTTGCAAACCCTTTTCAGGGTCATTACATTAATCCTATACTACTTAGCCACACCTTTATATGTTCCTCCATCTTTCACTCCTTGCATTGCCATTGCAACAGTATGGTCGTCCGGTCTTGGTGCTTTGGCAGTTGCAGCAGGCTTTCTTTTGTAACATTTACTTATGGGTAAGTAAGTAGAACCTAAAACAAACAGAAATACATAAAGTACCACATTACCATGTAAAATTATATAAGACATACATGATCCCCTAATCAAGTATCCTCTGGACAGATGGGATCAGCTATCCCCAGTAGGACAATTTAGATTAAAACAAACCCACACAAACACAAACTGTGCAGCTCCCAGCTTAACAGGAAAAAGGCAGCATAATTAATGCCTAAGATGATGTAATCACTGTATTTGTATTATTAGCAATATTTAGTGACTAATATTAATTATTGACTTACCAAAAAAGAAAGGAAAGCTATACCAAAATCTTGATTTTCTTCACGCTTCGAAAGTGAGCGTTGCATCTTGAATTGTTTACAATTACCAGACTGTGCGTCACCTTGACCAAATGCTACCAACATAATAATACAAAATTCTCATTAAAACGAAGCCCTGACGGAGTCCTAGCTGCTGGCGTAGCCTCAGCTGCTGCTCCTTGAGGGTAGTCTTTTACACAAATATTACATTATGTATTGACAACTAACAGTTGTAAAGCCGGCATAAAATGTAAAAGAAAATAGTTTAGCTTAATCGGTTAAGAGTACGTATACATTAATTAACTAACTATCTTGGCAGTAGACGTAGGTGATAAAACTAAAATTAATTTGAAATATACAACAAATGACAATAAAGATTATTTTTTATAATTCCATACTGTTAAATAAATTAAATTTCTGTGATTGTAGATAATTAGAACAAATGAAGTGTGTTCCTAATTGGTGCACTGATATATATTTTGTTACTTCATCACGCTATATTTAACATACAAACAAGTGTTTGACTTGATTAATGTTTAACACATTTAATATGTACCAATTAATAAAATCTATATTTATTAGAGATAGAAAAAATTGCAACAACAGTTAAAATTTATATTATTATGGCGCTAAAACTTTAACGATCTTATAAAAATTAAAACAAAAAATAATTGTGTAAAGATTACTTGTTTAATTTGGCATTCATTTAGAAACTCGGAAGTATCGCATGTGTTGCAGATGATGTAACATAGAGATGAGATTCCCAGCTTATGCTGAATATTCTTTAAACTGTAATGGGTCAAAGACATTAACATTGCTACACTAAATGAAAAAAAAATGCATCTGCTACTAGTTATGAACTAAATTTAAATCGTCTTATAGGGTGGAAGAAGGTTCATTTATCCTATACTGTATTTTTTGTTTAATACCATAAGAAACATTACCTGCGGGTATTTATAGATTAATTACTATGCTCACCTTATGCTTATTTTAACGGAGTATTCTTTTATTCCTTGAAAGTTAGCTTTTTTAATATGTAACAATCTAAAAAACTACATGTACCTGTAATAGAACATTTAGCTGATTAATTTCATTACACGCCATGTGATATTTAAGTTTATGGTACCATATAATACATAATAAATTGTGAGTAAAATTAATGTTTACAACGATTCATTTTTTAGTACATGTGATTTTCACATGGTATCAGTTTTATGTTTGATATATTCAATATCACTTCCCACTTTATTTTGGGATTACTGGTGAGATCATATTCGATTACATACATAGTACTTAGTAGATAAACTAAATGATGTTTAATATACTTAAAAATTGAATAAATTAAAAAACGAAAATAAACACAGTAGATTACATTTATTTTTATTGTCAAAAAAAAATAAGCCCTTCGTCTGCTTGTGTTTCCAAAACTTCTGATGAGTGCTTTAGATGCAGTAGCAGATATAGACAATTTGATTAATCGGCTTATATGATCTGATGATGACATTTTAACATATATCGACCAACACTACTAAACTTTTTTTTAACGAAGACGAGAAAATGTCTAACCCATTGAGGCTTCTACCTCAATGGTCTAACCACATATCAATTATTAACAAATTCTCAGCATCTGTGATTTCAAGGTTACGGTGAACAAAACAAAACTGCAAGACGAATCATTATATGTTATGCTATATGAATGCACTAACCGATTAGCGCCAATATGCGTTCTCCAAATGTCTTTTTCGTGTTTGAATGCGCTTATTGTGTAGGTCTTAGACAAGGCTAATTTAAGGTGTAGGTACATATTACTTACATGGGTATAATGTTAACTACCGTCAATCATTTTGTTACTCAATAATAAACATGCATTAACCAAATTAAACATATGCTATGTAAAATCACTTTAACAAGTTACTGACTTGTACAATTTTTACAAATCAACTCTCGTTAATAGCATGTGCATAAGAACAGCAATCTGAATATTAGCACCCCGTTGTCGTAGTAATACTTTAAGCCACGGCTGACGAGATATTTAGAAATGTCATTGTAAATAGAATTATGCCATAAATTCACAATTATGTCATAAATTCACATTTTCGATGTAATTTACAATTTACAAATAATAGTTATCTGAATTACAAGACCAGAAAATGGATGTTTGCGAGTACGAGTAAAAGTTGAGGCCTGCGAATGTATGAGTACTTGCAAACCATTTCAAAGTGATACACAAGATTTTTGTGCCGACGTCAACAATTCTTACTAAAATCAATAAACAAAATGGTTGTACTTTTTAAAATTTCATACCTGTTAAAATTAAGTTAGCAATACTGACAACTGACAGTAACCAATATAACCTCAAAAATACAATTGCGAAACTATTCATTACTCGAATTTTGCAGGTACCTTGCCATTTTGTTGACTTTATAATAATTTATAAATGTAATTTGTAGTTTATAAGGAACTAATACTGATAATAACGGAGGCGCACAAGTACACGGTAACGCGATTAGGCTTTGTGTTATGTGAAATGTCGATTATGTCGAATATTCTATCAGTTGTCACCATAACGAATATCATCTGTAATTTAGTATTATTTTTGCCGGACTAGGCCGGAAAACGTATAGTTTCTGGCCGCATTTGCGGTCTGCATATGCCCTATTACAATACCAAAGCACAATAAATATATTACATTATACACAAGGTAACGGTTTTTATTAGCTTTACGTCTCGCCAATAAACCTCTTTTCGCCAGTACAAACCAATTTATCAGGCTAATAATGTAAGATACTATTACTTGCTACTCGTTCGTAAACATTAATCGTACTAAACATAAACACTGTAAAGTAATTCTTACACGCTACTCACTGCAAAATTGACAGCTGACCTGTTAATTTTTTACTAGTCAGTAGTATTGATGACATTTGCAAAGAAGAATGTATTACGTATTCTCATTAATATCTAGTGCAATATGACAATTAGCAACCCGTTGTCGTGGTAAAAGTCACGGCAGGCGAGACATTTAGGAATTACACTGAGATTTGGTACACCTAAATGTTTAATTAGATACAATTAATTATTGGCTCCATCCAGTGGCATAGAATATTTTAAGTTAATCAGTTTAAGTAAAAAAAAAACGCACGCCCCTGGCTTTTTGAAGAAATATTTTTTTGATAGATTCAACATTTAATTCTGCAAATAAAATCATACTTAATATTTTTTCGATTCGGCACCCCGTTTTTGAAATATTTTGCAATAACATAAACGACCACATAATTCAATAAAAATCAAAATTTGTTTTATTTTACAAAAAAATAACGCAGTTAACTATTAGGTACATTATTAAAGAGATATTGAAGGAGTCAAAAACAAAATAAAAATTATTTTTATACATATTGTTCAAAATGTCCCCCTTCCTTTTGAATGCAAGCTTGTATTCTTCTTAGCAAATGAAACCTGACACGCTGAAAAATTTGTGGCATAGCCCTAATCTCATCGCATCGCCATCTGTATGCGATTCCAAAGTTGCTCTCGATTATCAATTTGAACAGAATAGACACGAGTTTTCAGATACCCCCACACAAAAAATCCAATGGGTTTAAATCTGGCGATCGTGCCGGCCACGGTACTTCACTTCCTCGTCCAATCCAGCGTCCAGGGAACCATTCACTTAAAAATTCTCTGACGTTTCGTGTAGAATGTGGTGGTGCACCAGCATTCATGAAATACATGTTCATTCTAACATCTAAGGGTACGTCGTCAAACAATTCTGGCAAATCTTCTCTCAAAAAATTTAAATAGAATTCGCCAGTAAGTCTTTGAAGAAAACGGATAGGTCATTTTAGGTGATCGCCTAGTATACCTATCCAAATATTTTCGCTAAATCTATGTTGGTGAGCTGTAACTACAGTTGGATGCTGATTTTCATCTAACCATTTGTGGTTTATTATTCCATTTCGGGAAAAAATACACTCATCAGTGGTCAATAAGTTTCTAACAAATTGTACATCTTCAGCATTTTTATTTAAAAACCATTCGCAAAAATTCATTGGACGAGGATGGTCAGCAGGCAATAATGCATGCACTTTTTGTAGGTGAAAGGGATGTAAATTTTGTTCTCCTAAAACTTTCCAAGACTTGCTATGCGACACACCAAATTCTAAACCTAACTCACGCGTACTTATTGATGAATTTTCACTCTATCTAAAATTTGTTCCTCCATTTCAACTGGTACACGAGCATTTCGTCCGGAATTGTTCTTTCCTTTTAAACTTCCATACTCTAACAAGTTATGATGAACGGTTCTAAACGTAGTATGATGTAGATGTCTTCTATTTGGAAATATTTGTTCATAAAGTCTAGCAGCTGCACGAGCATTGCAATTAGTATTACCATAACATAAATGCATATCGACCAGTTCTCGTTTGGAATAATTCATTTTTTTTCACAGTAATTAGACACAAACAATGAATTAAAAAACACGCGTAAATGCAACTATTTTAGCAAACATAAGATACGTAACTGTCAAATGCATAGCAATCTCTGATTTATTTAATTTGGTTATTACTGAATAACGTAGTCGTTTATGTTAATGCAAAATATTTCAAAAACGGGTGCCGAATCGAAAAAATACTAAGTATGTTTTTATTTGCAGAATTAAATGTTGAATTTAACAAAAAAATATTTCTTCAAAAAAAAAAGCAGGGACGTACTTTTTTTTTTACTTGAAGTGATTAACTTAACATATTCTATGCCACTGGATGGAGCCAATTGACTCAAACTCTCCTGATTAATTGTACTTAATTAGGCATTTAGGTGTACCAAATCTCAGTGTAATACCTTTTGTAGTTTTCGAGGAATCTTAAAAAAATCTTAAAAAATTTTTTTTTAATTAACCTGTATCTCGGTTAGGAAGCATTTTCGGAAAAGTGTTTATGATAATTTTTGTCTTATTTTGAATCATAGAATCTCTAGTTTTCATTTGTCGGTGATTTTAACGGTTTTTACTGGATCGCCTCACGGCTCAACAATAAACTCCTGTTACCGCAGCGAAAACCTCTTTATGGTGCTAATAGTGTAAAATACTGTTTTGTTCCACATTACTAAGCATTCATTAATCAACAGGTCACCTAAAATCATTGTTACAAGCATGTAACAATTCTACAATTCAGCTATCATTAATAGCGAGTGTAAATGTGACAGCAATTTCATAATTAGTAAACCGTTGTGGTGGTAATACTTTAAATCACGACTGAGAGAGATTTAAAAATAGCATTATAAAGGGAGGCGCGAATTAGCTCCCTAATTTTAAATGTCTGTAACGGTTTTTCTTAACAAATATTTTCATACGGAACAAGTTGTGAGAATGTGTGTACTACACTAAAATTCTACATATACTTCTGCCTCGTCGACAACACGACGTAAACGTATAGGAATGTCATCAAGTGACTTCTGCAGGAAATTCTGATGTACATTTCCGAGAACAACTATGATTCTCTCGTCTAATTTGTGCATCGCTCTGTTCCGTACACTTCTTCTTTGGCTCAACCCTATAAAAAGAAGTCAGAAATGGTGAGATCTTGAATTCCAGAAGGCCATTCAAGTAGTCCTAGCTAATGTCCTGGAAACTGTTTCGCTTGTCAGTCAGGAACGCTTAAGGCAAAATGAGGTGGTGCTCGGTCTTACTGGAAGTTAATATCAAAAAAATTATCCCCCTGTGATATTACCGGCCACACACACTCATTTAGCATCTGGCGATACCAGTCGCTGTTCATGGTGTCTCGTAATACGAATGGACCAATGATACGATCCGCGGTCATACCACATCAGGCTGTCAATTTTGATCGATTTTGGGATATTTCAACGGTCATTCCTGGATTTGTTTATGCCTAATAATTAGCAGAACAAAATTTTTTATAGAAGAAAATATAAATTTACTCCTAAGTGGGGTTTGCAGTCAATTTGGCCTTAAACAAATAAAACGCAAACTCTTTGTTTATGGTCAAGTTTTCGATATATTTTCATGTCTTCTTCAGGACTAAAACGTGAGGTTAACCGTTATGTAGCATAGTAATAAGCAAACACAAATAACCATCATATTGATAACTAACTTTACAATTATTTAAAATTAAAACACTAATTATGTTATTATAAACCAGATATAAAATAAACTCGTGTTTTGTTTAATACATACAGTCATAAAATTAAAACTTCGAGCAACGTGCGCTTTTCCAACAAAACTTTTAGGCCGAGTTTTATATGTTAAGTTTGAATGAAACGTGTAAATGACAAATGGCATTTTTGCGATTTTGTGAACCGTAAGAGGAATGTTGAAAAACTGACTGAGTACCTCACTTTTGGAGGTCAAGTATTTTTATTGAATAGATTCCAATATTCGTATTTTACCATCATCACCGAGAATTTGCTTTAGTGGATCGCTTATTCACTTCTTTAAACTTAATAAATGTGTTATTGCGATAACGAAGGGTGAATATAAAACTACAGATAATAATAACAAGTAAATTAAGATAACTTCAGTTGGTCTCTAAGAATAACAAAAGCAGTAAATTCACTAGAAATCGTTAGATTTTGCTAGGTTTTTGGTTTTATAAGCTTCGACCTGGGTTATATTCCATTGTGAACAACTGGAATGTATTAGGAACCAGTGTACAATATCTTGACAAAGATCGTATTTTTGATCTGTTGGTTTATTCATCCACACGAGCGGACGGACGAACGAACAGACATCATAAAATTTGATATTTCTCAGCCGCCACCTGTTTCTATTTTGAACGTCAGTAAAAGTACTTTTTCCGATACCATCATTAAAATACGGGAATTTCGCCGCTAATACTGTTAAATGTGTAGTACAGTATCAGTAGTATCGCCCTAGACATTTTCACCAATCATAACTTCAACCAAAAAAATGCGGTAATCTTAACAACGTGTAAATTGATGTGATGTGAAATCAATCTACCTGCAAACATTAATTAATAAATCAAATTTTGACAAAAGTTTTGACCTTTTTACTACATTATTCCACTTCACTTTATTGCCTTAGTACATAGTAGAGCAGAGTATTTTGGTTCCTGCAAAAGATAGTAGGTAGTAGTTTTCGCCTTACTTTACTACTTTTTGTGAAACGAAAGAATCTGTAAAAAAATTCCCACCTTTCGTCGTTTCCGTAATACAGGGTAATTTTGAAAAAGTTTTGGTGCTTTTCTCGTATTTCGGCTGTCTTTTGAGGTATTAAAAACTAAAAACTGCTTCTTGCATTTTACACAAAATTCAGTTGTATTTTTTTAAAGGGGCACCCTGTATATTTTATATTAATTTGGTTGGCGTTGTTTTAAACATTTCAAAACATATATATATATATATATATATATATATATATATATATTCAATTAAAGGGTATATTTGAATTTTGATAAAATTGCAACAATACTTTAGTAGGCCATAATACTTACCATAACAAAACAAAACAAAATATATTTACTATATTTACTAAGTAACTTCACAAATTTCACACAATCAAACTTAATATTATAATTAATAACATGATTGAAGATATTGTTCGAATTGATTTCCGTTTTAGCTCAAACATATTTCGGAAAGGCCGAACACGTAATTTATTGAAAACTTTACGTGTAGTGTCCTGAAGATCTATCGCTTCGTAACGAATATTATATATTTTATTTTGCAGATATCCCCATAAAAACTGACAAATCTAAATACCCAGGTGGCCAAATTATGTGACCATTTGTCTCAATATATACCATAATATTCGTTTAGATATGGAACTAGAAAACTGCAATTATGCGCAGGGACACCATCCTATTGTTAATATACAGTGAGTCCCAGAAGTTATGTCTAAATTCACTTAAGTTTTTGGAGAAATGCTCGTACACGTCGATTTTTATTTTTGGCTGCGGTTTTTTTAGTGGTAAAATTGTGTATATAGGGTGGACCAAAAATAAGTTACGAGCACTAACTTGGTTTTGTCAAATCAAAACACCTGTTTTTATTTCAGTTTTTGAATCTGCTTTGAATTCTGAGTAAATCTCATGTACCATGTCTTATACCTGAAGTCAACATCTTGAGGAATTTATAATTGAACGTATCAACAATTAAGACCGTATCAAGGAAGGCGGCCCTTGTTTTCTGTCAAAAGAACGATTTTTTCAAAAAACACAACAACAAATCAAATCAAATGTTCAAAATGTACACCATTTGCGACTTGACAATAGCCTAGGCGATGAATAAACTCTCTTTACACGTTTTCAACCACTTCTGGAGTTATGCATGCACTTTTCTTTCAATATCTCCAGATTGTTGGCCTGTCAACATATACTTTTGATTTGAGATAACCCCACAGAAAGAAATCTAACGGGTTTAGGTCGGGTGACCTAGTGGGCCATTTGATAGGTCCTCTCCTTCCAATCCGCCTATTAGGGAATGTTTCATCCAAAAATACACGATTTCAGGAAGGACAAATGTTGAAATTCGACGTCAGAAATAAATTGACATACACAACGAAATGAAAACATGTACCTATTGTTCATGGATCACCTTGGATACGATTATTTTGCAAGTGTTCTTGATAGTTTTATAAAGACAATATTTATTTTTTTTTCGTAAATATCTCGAGATCTGTTGACTGTAGGTGTAGGACATGGTACATGAGATTTAGTCACAATTCAAAGCAGATTCAGAAAATGTAATAAAAAACATTTGACAAAATCAAGTTGGTGGTCGTAACTAATTTTTGGGCCGCCCTATATACAAAATTTTACCACTAAAAAAATAGCTATTAAAAATAAAATCGACGTGTCCGAGCGTTTCTCCAAAAACTAGACCCTTGAACTTTAAATTAATTTAGACATAACTTCTGGGACTCGCTAAATGAAACTTTATTGACTAATTTGGGAGGAATGTTTTGTAAAATTTCCAGATATTTATTAGCGGTTAGGCTTCCATCGAAAACCTAAAATTTTATCATTGGCACTAAAATAAAATGGGAAACGTTGAATCCAAATCGCGCTTAGCGTTCTGATCTAAATGTGACATGACGAATTTCATTTGACCAATATGTTGAATTATCTCTATTCAATATTCCGCTACTAATAAAATGTGATTCGCCGCGCCGGACCAAATTCTTTGAAAACTTTGGATTATGGTGTACATCCACAGACATGCAATCGTGTTTGTGTGGTTTATATTTATGTTTTCTTAACTTATTGTATTCTGGTTTTTAATTATTTTACAACTCTCTACACTAATTTATCTGAGTGGCCTGCACGCTTGCGAGAACACAAATTTCGTCTAACTTCTCTTTATTATAACATGTTATTCTAGGTTTGCCAGATGATCCAAAGTTTGTACAACTAAACTTAATTCGTTGAAATATACTTTTATTAGGTTGTCGCCTTTTAAGGTGTCTATCAATATCCTTAATCGCATAGTGTTAGCCATATTGAGATGTTAGCTTCCAACCTACATATACATATGTAGGTATAAAAGGTTATGTAATCGACATTATTTTCAACTACGCTAAATCTACTTATTACCTCATTTTACAAAGTTGAACAAAGTTTCGCTATGTGTATGTGTGCCTGCGTGTTCACATGTGTGCGTACGTGCGTGCATGCGTGCTGCGAGCGTGTCTGCGTTATTGCGGGTGCGTTCGTGTGCGCATGTGTGTTGTGCGTGTGCGTGTTTGTGTGCGTGCCTAATAAGTTTAAAAATTAATTAAATAAGATTATAAATGCTTAAACTGTAGTATCGAGGTTTTATAGAAGCGGGGGCATTGGAATTTTTTTAAGTTAGCATCTATATGTCTATTAATCTCTATGTGATTTGAGGTTTTAATCGTCCATCTGACATAAATTATTGCGTTTGTTTTTACAGTGTTGTATATTTTCGTTATGAACGTATTAAAAAAGAGGTTGCATAATTAAATTAAAAAAGCTATTATTAAAATTATTTCATTTCTTTTAATTTTCACTTTGTAGGTTGGAAGGTCGTGTATTGTTTCACACCAGATATTTTTACCCTCTTAAATTTGCAGTTTAACCGCTTCATCGCCACTTTCGATGCATTGTATGTAACAAGTCTTGTTTTTTTAGTATTTTAACCGAACTGGTAGCGCAGTGGTGACACGACCTACTTAACATTCGGGAGGTAATGGGTTCGATTCCCGTTACTGTCTACCTTGTATAAGGTTTTTTCAGGAAATTTTCCTCATACACGTGTAGCGGCATGGCCACTGCGTATATGCACACCATAGGCGGCTACTTAAGCGAATGCTGGGATAGTATTTTCTCCTCAGAACTCTAATTCCGTTCCTTCCGATCCTATCCTGACCACACCCATCCTTAATCCCACCGTGCATAGATACGTAATGCATGTATGGGGAGGGAATGAAATACGTGGCCTTTTCCTTTTTTTTCAGTATTTTAAAATTTTGGATGTATGGCCAGAATTAAATTTTCGCATATAAACTAAAAAAGGTTTTTATCTTCAATAGTCTAATAAACTGGCATTATTACTGTCAATTTCAATAGTTTAAGTTGTCTTTTATTTGTGTATTTTAAATGCATTGCGCCATTATTCATTTCAATCTAATAATGAAACTGAATTTGAAACTAATAATGGGGCTAGGACCACGTGCTATTGATAGAAAATTTCTTATAGAAACGATCTGTCAGAATGACACACACTTGTCGTCAGTCATCACTCCAAAGGATACTTATTAATCTCTTGAAGATCAAATAGTGTGTTGCGTTCGACGTGTAAGTGTATCGATATTTTGCTCAATTTTGCAGTCTCGGCTCAGCTCAATAATGATCATTTACACGTCTTACATAATAATCTACTATTAACAGCACATTTAGTAATACTCAAACAAACCAGTTATGGCAATTATATCTTGTATTTTATTTTATCATGTCAGATAATATTAAATAATACTAAATGTAGATGTAATTTTACTAAAATGAAAATCTGGCTTTATAGCTTTCTAGCTTTATATTGTTACATGAAAGGGGGTGTCAACATTTCAAATTTTAATCACCCTGTACCACACAAACGAAAAAACCTGTGAAAATTTTGTTTGTGGATTTTTTCGTTTCACAAGAAAGTAGTACAGTGAGGCGAACTGCAACCTTCTACCTTTACAGGAACCGAGATACCCTACAATTGCATCTAAAATGGGATACAGTGTACTTTTGGCGCCCCTGAACAAATTAAGGTTATTATTATAAGTTTTTGTTATGAATGAATAAGTTCAAAGGTAAATGTAATTAAAAATTATTATTAATTTTATTAAATACATAAATAAAAAGTTTACCTCGGGTAGGATTTGAACCTACAGGTCGTAGGTTCAAGTCCTACTCGAGGTAAACTTTTTATTTATGTATTTAATAAAATTAATAATAATTTTTAAATTAAGGCTATATTACACATTAAAAAAACTTGAACACTAAACTTACGTTACAAAATCATAATTTTAACAATGTTATAAGCGTTTGGAGAAAAAATAGTACATTTTATACGACTTAGAAGTGACTTTTCGTGGCTCACGTGTTCTTGTTCACCGCACTAACTTTTGATTGAATTGAAACACGAGGCTGAACTTTTCACATTATATTCCCTTTTACAAAACAAAGCTTGGAATTGTTACTGGTTACTGTTTGTCGTTACAAAATGGTTCTACTCGAAGACCAAGAGCTAAATTTTTGTACCCCACAAGTGTGTGCCAAATTTGGACTGAACGCTGGCGAAAACCTATATTTATAGACCGATATCGTTGGAGTCCCGGCAGAATATATTTATACATCAATTTTATTTGTGTCACGTCAAAATAGATTTACTTGATGACCAAAAGCTAAATTATGTAGATCACCAGTGTTGGTCAACTTCTGGGCCGAATTTTGGCCAAAATCTACATTTAGACATCAATTTCGTTGTCCTAACATTGATTTCCTGGATGGTCAAGAGTTAAATTCTGTGGCCCATGAATGTGGTCAACATTTGAGCTGAATGCTAGTCTATATTTATATCAATTTTGTTGGTATCGAAACAAAATGTTGCGCAACTTTTAGATTTATGCACCAATTTTGTTGGGTACGAAGCAAAATTGATTACTTCAATGCCAAAAACCCAAAATCTTGTATTCCATGAGTATTGGTCAGTATTTGTACTTCATGTTGTCCAAAATCTATATTTACACGCCAATTTTATTGGGGTTGTGGCAAAATTGATTTCGTCGATGCCCCAAAAGCCATGGGTGTTGGTATTTGAGCCGAATGTTGCCTAAAATCTGTATTTACACAACAATTTTGTTGAAATTGCGGTAAAATTGAATACATCAATACCCAAAAGCCAATGCTCCATGTGTGTTAGTCAGCATTTGGAACGAATGTCGCCCAAAATCCATATTTACACACCAATTTTGTTGGGCTCGCGGTAAAGTTGATTTCCTCAATGGCCAAGAGTCAAATTCTGTGGTCCATTAGTATAGGTCAGCATCTGTGCTGAATGTTGCCCAAAATCTGTATTTATACATCAATTCTATTGGAGCTTAGGTAAAACGGATTCCCTCCAAAATCCAAATTCTATATACCATGAATCAGCATTTTGGCCAAATTTTGCTCAAATATATATATATATATATATATATATATATATATATATATATATATATATATATATATTGTGTGGGTGTGGGTGTGGGTTTGCGTCGCGTGTGCTCGTGTGCTCGTATGCTCGTGTGCTCGTGTGCGTGTGTGCGTGTGTGCGTGCGTGCGTATGTGCGTGCGTGCGTGTGTGCGTGTGTGCGTGTGTGTGTACCTATACCAGTGTCCTCTGGGTCGCGGAAAAATTGATTCTCTCGATGCCAAACGGAATGTTAGTCAGTACAATTTTGCCCAAAATATATATTTGTTGAAGTCTCGCAAAGTAGATTTGCTTGATGACCAAAGGGTAATTTTCTGAAGCCCATAAGTGTTGGTCAGCATTTGAGCCGAATTTTTCCCAAAATCTACATTTACACATCGCAGCAAAATTGATTTCCTCGGTGCCCAAGAGGCGTATGCGCATGCACAAGCACGCGCACGTGCATACAAACACGCACACCCACACGCACTCGCAAACGCACGCGCACTCACCCACCACACGCATATACAGATATTTTTCAAAAACCTTTCTTTTCGACTCAAGGGACCTCGAAACGAATATTTCCGGTCTCAGTTTGAACTTTTTGACTGATTACAATAACTTTCCCTTTAGGTAGGAAAGTTAAAAACCGGTATTGCAGTTTTTGAGTGGTGCAGCACTTTTAACCCTTGTTGAATATTACAAATTTGGCTTTCTTTTTTAGTAATCTTGATTTCTATTTGTGAAATATGTTGTGCAATTACACGATTGCACAAATAGGTACATATATTACAAAGCATACTTTTTTCTTTGTTATTGCATTTCCGACAATAATATTACAAATTATGTTATATTAGTATTCGATAATGAATAAACATGATTTTTGATCCAATTACAAAGGCTTTAAATAGATTGGAGAACAATAATCCTTTCTTTTATTGTAGACTGTTAAATTTAATAACACCAACTATGATTATAACATATATAATGGAAATAAATTTAATTTACTAATTTATAAAAATACGTTTGCTCTCCAGAAGAAGGTCTAACTAGATACTAGGACAAATCTATTAAATATACAAAGATATATTAACAATATGCTAATATTATTTAGAGCACGTGTTTTATTATATCAGCAACCAAAGGAATATTCACTTATGTCAATGTTTTATTTAGAACGTTTGTTAATAAAACTGCTATTTAGTTCTATTTATTGTTGTTAAATTGATTTCTAACAGTATTTAATAGAAATGTACTTGATTTTATATACAAATTTCATGATTTAAAAATTCGTTATTAAAGTTATGGTGTAGTATGAATGGTATGAATCTTAAGAAAATGTAAATATACAGGGTGGCCATTGCAGCGAGCAAGTTGAATATTTCGTCTTCAAATCTAAATCTTTAAGTCGGGGCAACATTTTTTTTAAATAATAGATTAATACCATAGATTCCTACACAATCTTATTCCTACAAAAGTGTTGGTATATTGCGATGCAAATGGGCAGCTTGTATCAGATAGCTTGTTTCATACACAGGAAGTTTTTTGACATAGGTACGCGATAGTTTGCCATTTATTCATCCTCAAACTCATGTTTTAGTGGACTATAATTTAAACAAACCATTTATGTAACTATAATACAATACAATAGTACGTATAATAAAATATAGTTTTGGATACATTTTCAATTCAAACACAATTTAAATTTTTTATGGAAGGCTGTGACATTAACACTATATATATGTTTAATGTAAATGTCAATTCTCAGTTATTGTCACGAACCCATACATAGCTATGAATGATCTTAAACACTTTGTTAAGATCATTCGGTTTCTATCTAAAATTGTGTATTTAAAGATAATTAATACCGATATGTTGGTTTATTTGGATTAGTGATGACAACTAAAATATAATATTTAAATTAAACGAAATAGTGTTAAAGCAGCAGCCCGGATAAGACAAATGAAATTGTGCTTGAATTTTAAACTAAATTGAAAATTTATGCAGCACTGTAAGTTAGGTATATTATTGTATTACAATAATTCGAAAGTGATAAATATACTAAGTACCTACTCCATTAAAAATCGGGGCTTAGAGGTTTGAAAATGAGCAAATTGACACTTTTATGGAAAATAACAACTGTAGGTACAGGCCACAGATCCTTTAAAAATGCGTTTACATAGGAATGTTGAAATACTTTTCCTTAAATGCCAATAACAACATTGTTATGAAAAAAAATTATGCTAACACGCAAATTTTATTGATTTATTTTATATCTATCTTTGCAACAGTAAAATAAATTGGAAAAATGAATGGATTTGTATGTAAAATGTTATGCCAAGAAATGATTGAGTCAAATATCTGGTGTGGAACAACACACGATCTTCCAAACTTTAAAGTGGTAACTAAAAGAAACCAAATAATTTTAATAATGATATATACTATATATATACTATATATTATATAGGATACTCACGACTATTCCCTTGGTCTCTTATGCCTAAACGGTACGAGATATCAACTTAATTTTTTGGTGACCTATGTAAATTGATAAGGACCTTTTTTTAAGTTATTTTCAATTATGCAGGGTGGTTCAGAAAATTGTAATATATCAAAGAACTAAGAACACAGAAAACTCTTACTTTGAGTAACAGATTTATATCGATTTATCCTGACGTTTAAGGCTTCCATTTGCACTGTATAGGAATTCGATATTTAGTACAGGGTGTTTAGGAAAAGGATTCTAATTTTATATTTATCAAACAGCAAAAACCCACTTAACTTAAATGGACCACCCTGTATAGTTTTTATTTATGTGAAATAACTTCATTTTCTATGAAACATATGTCCAAAATTAACGATTAAAAAGTTAAGCTTTTTTCTAAAATTTGTATGGAATTTTTTTTTTTTATTTACGTTCTAGTAGGTAATGATTTTAAACTAATATATTGTTTGATTCATCTGGTTGGCGGCTGTCCTTAACCTTGGTGCTTGGTCAAATACTGTCAAAATTTTTACTTTATTTTCAATAGTGCTATCATCCTTTAAATATAAAAAAATGTAACAGTATTCTCAAGAAGAAAGAGTGGATATGACGTTTATCCTTGTGAATGTTTTAGAAATCGTTTGTTAGCATCAAGGGTATATACACAGAAAGGTATCTCGATCGACCACATCCAGACAAAAGAGCTTTTGAAGAAGTGTTACAAACTTTTTGTGAAACTGGTAGTGTATTCTACACGAAACTGACTAACGCAAAGTATGTTGTAAATAATGAGGACAATGAGTTCTTGGTTTTAGGCTCAGTGGTTGATAATGCAAATGTAAGTTGAAGAGAAGTTTCTAAACAAACTGGAATTAGTCAAACAAATGTTTGGAGAATTTTGAAGAAACATAAGTACCATCCTTATCACCTACAACTTCATCAGAATTTAGCTGGACGGGACTTTCAACGAAGGTTGGATTTCTGTGTATGGAGTCTTGAAAAACTTGGGGAAGATGACTTCTTTAAATTTGTTTTATTTACCGACCAATCAACCTTCCATAACAACGCCTTGCTAAACCGACATAATTTTCATTACTATGATGCTCAAAACGTCACCTGTATCGCACTGTTGACCGCCAAAATCGGTAGAGCCTCAATGTATTTGGGGGAACTGTAGGGGACCATGTGATTGATCTATAGTTTACATCTTGGTTTTAGTTTTATTTTTAATTAAGTTTTGATCCCATACCTATTTATCAACTGCAATTCAAAAATAATTACCTACTAGAACGTAAACAAAAAAAATTAATTTTATACATATTTTAGACTCATAGTTTTTGATAGAAAATGAAAAGTTATTTCACATAAATAAAAATTATACAGAGTGGTCCAGGTAAGTTAAGTGGGTTTTTGATTTTTGAAAAACATAAAATAAGAATCCTTTTCATAACACCCTGTACTAAATATCGGAATCATACACAGTGCAAATGGAAACCTTAAAGGTCAGAATATATCGATATAAATTTGTGTTACTCAAAGAGGTTTCCGTGTTTTTAATTTTTGTTTAAATTGACTATTTTTCTTAAAAGCATAATTTTTTCAAAATTGGTAAGCGTAGGTATAGAGAACGTTGAATAAAGTTGACTTAATTTTTAACGTATAATCTAAAAATGACATAAAATACAAGGCGTTTTGTTTAAAAAACCAAATTTTAATGTACAATTTTCTGAACCACCCTGTATAATTGAAAATAATTAAAAAAATAGTCGTGAGTCACCCTATCTATTTTTTCTATGACGCTTTATGAAAAGACAGTTTTCGTCACCGCATATTCCACAAACAACTTGATTTTCGTCCTGAGTGAGAGAAAATCCCTTAACGTTAACTTTCGTCACTAGAGACGAAAATAACCCACTAATTTGCACCAGTATCTAGTTGCCTGCTGTCACTGTATCGCTGTCATTACTAAATCACCTCAGTTTGGGTTTGTCGTAGTTTTGCAAAATTACCTACTAATTTTCACCAATATCTAGTTGCCTGCTGTCATTGTATCGTCATTATTAAATCACCTCAGTTTGTTTTTGTCGTGGTTACGCTATGAATTCTGCTTCAGAAAGTGACTTGGATGTTCCAAATACTCCGCCAGAGATAAGAAATCAAGCAGAGCAAGCATCTGCGGATTTATTACCCGAAAAATCAAAGAAGAGGTATGAAGAAATTTACAGTAAATTCATGGAATTGAGGGCTCATAACCCACTACATTCATTTTCGGACACTGCTGCTTGCAAATTTTGAAAAATTGTCGGAAACTTTAAAGCCATCGACTCTATGGTCTATATATTCGATATTAAGAACTACAGTATCAATAAAAATGATATTGATATCAGTAAATATTCCAAGTTACGTTCTCTCCTGAAACGAAAATCCAGCGGTTTTAAAAGTAAGAAGTCTAGAACTTTTCTGTGCAAGAAATAAATACGTTCTTAATAAATGCAGCTGATTCAACATATTTACAGACTAAGGTAAGGTAATCATGTATTGTTTCTACAAATTAATATTTAGTGGTACAAATAATTTTAGGTTCCTTTGATAATTATAATTTTTATGAAATTTACCTAAAAAGTTATGAACCTTCGTCCACAAAATATGGATCACATTAATTCAAGATTATTTATTATTTATCAGAGTGTAAAGTGTAGTAGGCAAGTTGTCGGAATTAACAATTTTATTTTCTATGGAAATAGCTCAGTTCTTAAATCTGCCTTTTCTCAAGAATATACCGGACATGGCTTTCGCAGAACCTCTGCTACGCTACTAGTGTAGGTGACCTGTCTTCAACTAAAACGCCACGGCGGTTGGAAGTCCAGTACCGTTGTGCAAGGATATATTGACGAATCAAGTAGCAATAAAAATCAAAGGCAGACCAAGATTTTACAGTCTGTACAAAATACAACAGCTGTGTAGGGGTCCAATTACGACGCATCTCTATCTAAACTGACATTTGTTAGCAGAACCGATATGGCATCCTCTACTTCATATAAAAAATGTGCTTGTGGTACTCCTATAATATTAAATAATTATTAAAATATTGTAATTAAACAATATCTAAATAAAAAATAATTTAAATTTAACGGAAATTGATGATTTTGCTGTAAAAACCTTATAACATTGAATCAAATCAAATATTGTAGTTAATATTTAAATCAAAAATAGTTAAAATTTAACAGAATTTACAGTTTTCTATTGTTTAATTCAATAAAGAATTATAGTGTTGAACTCCTCGAAATGAAATTTTAAGCTCGCAAACATTACCTCCGTTCTCTCGCTTAAATAATGTTACTTTCGTCACTCGTTGAACAATATACTATTTTGGCTGCCGAGGTGGTGAAATGGTTAGAATGCTTACTTTTCAACCGAACGCGGGATCAAACCTGACCATGGTAGCTGTTTTTCTAAAACGGGAAAAACTAAAGCACTCCATTTCAGATAGGAAGTAAAACTGGATCTGGCAATACGATGTTTGAGGTGTTAAAGATTTCCTACTAAACGCGGAATTCCTTTAGTAGAACAAAATTCTAGTGACGGGTAGTGCTAATAACCATTAGTAGTTGATGAGCCTATCTTCCTCACTCCCAGAGTCCATTTATTTGACTAGATATTAAAGTTGTTTTCAAGTTGGATTAATATGTCGCAAAACATTATTCACGCATAATGGTTGGAGTTGTCTTCTGTACTTTAACCGATTGAAAAATGTTTAGCGGTTCTACGAGTTCTTGGTGCTGCTACTAGATTTTAGCACAGATTAACGTCAAAGTGGGGCATATGCGCAGAGCAGATGAATACAGCAACTCTGGACCCATTTTGGGTTCGTTTTTGGTTATCTTTCTGCTTTTGGCATCGCTACGCAAACGTGATAGTCGTAGGCGTATATGTTTAGCTTCCCACAAATCCTTGTAGTTTTGAATCTTATGACTGTCTACCTGTTTCTCTACTGCTCTAAAGTAGACGGAAACATAAAACTAGAAAATTGCTACTTGAAGGACCTCATCCAAATTGATCCTTTTTGTTCGCTCAATTTGATAAAAAAAAACAAAGGTACTTATTGTACTAAATTGTTTTGCAAAAGCTACATCAGTTTACCTATATCATTGTTCGTTTTCATGTTATGTTTTCCACGCTCTCGTCTTAATCATCCCGTCAGATGCGAGACGACATCGTCGCAATTTAATTTTCTCTGCACGCCAGATAACAGAAATGACCACGCAGTTAGCGACGTATAGCTTATTTCCTTGCCCATTGTACCATTGACCTTTGTTCAACGCATTGCAGTGAAAAAGATTAGCCTAGCCATTATTTGACATCTACTATATCCATAGAGTGCGTTAGTAGTCGTGTTTTAGATAATAATGTTATCCTTTTTACATTTTAAATGAACAAATGGATTAACTAACTAAGACAAAGGTAACTATAATTAATTGGGTCATTACACAATGTAAACAGAATAACTGTTTTTAACCAGCAAGAAAACATAATCTTTAAATTTCATTAAACAAAATGTAGCGTCCCCAGGCGCCCTATCTTGAAAGGCATAGTTTGAACTTATTTGCAATAATGCAAATTCAAGAACAAAACAATCGCTAAGTGATTTATCTTGACTTGACTGAAATAATGTCCCTATTGCTCAACTTAATTGCCTGCCTTACTTTGACCTTCCGGGCAATAATTAAAATATTAGAATTTATTTATAAGTCGGATATTTAATTACTCGCAAACCTCAAATATGATGAAACGAAGTGGCCGTCTAGTGTTAGGTGCGTGGTGCTATCTAAATTAGATAGGCTGGATGAGGTAAGTCTTGCATCATGAGAGACAGGTAAAAAAAATGAAACTACTCAAATTAAAATCAACGAGCGTTGCGCAGCGGTGTTTCAGCCCGTTAATCTACTATTGTGGGAAAGAACCACCAATAAAACCCACTTTATTCAGAAATAAGTAATTGCACAAGTTCACTAATAAATCAAATAACACAAAAAAAAACAATGAAAGGGTTAAATATATAACAAAACACCATTAAATCAGGTTTAAGTGCGTATAAAATTATAACATTAAGAGAAAATGATTAAAAAGCAGTTTAGTTACACAGAAACACAATAATAAGAAAACACATGTAGTCACACGCAAAATTTGGTTATAATCAAAATAAAAATCATAATAGAAATCAACACCAAACATGTGGCCCCCTCTCCGGTTACAGATTCATGTATACAACAAATAAAAACAATAGAAATAAAAATTCGAGGTGTTTAATGGTCTGGCTTGGAAGTGTGTACCTACTGGCAATTGCCTTTTACAGTTAGTAACCAGCAGTATCCTGTACCCATTCACTAACCACCACTACACAATTAAAAATATAACCAACAACCAACAATGCTAATTCGCACAAATACCAGAGTGAGAGGGCCCTGTACTATCTTTTTATTTTAGCAGATTTCAGCTTAATGAGTCCGCGTACGAATAAGATAACTTTTCAAGACAATGTTTGGTATTTAATATGTTATCTAGGCTGGTAAAAATGATTCGCTGCGAGCTTTCAGTTACATAAAAATACATATTTCCGCTAGAATAAATATTCCCTTAATCGATCACAGACACAAATCGTTAAACTACGCGGTTTAACTTCTAAAGGGTGACTGTTATTCATATATTAATATTTGAAACACACATTACAACTAACACTCGGGTTGACTAATTCAAAAGAAAATGTACACGCACGAAATATTTTTAAAGACAAACCCAAAAATGGATCTGGCTCGATTGATACTCTAACTGTAACTGCCCCCCTTCGACTTCAAAACTAACTATATCTACTCCCGAAAAACCACCCTCGTTTTTCGAAGGTAATAAAAACAAGAAACATTAATTTCCGTTGGAACAGTTTTATGTTATTGTTGCACGACATCTTAATTTTAATAATATGCATTCGTCCGTAAGTTTCAAGTAACAAACAAAGATATCTTTTGATCGCGGTCTGTACCCACACAATTACTTATTAAGCTAGTGACATTTTTTCCATCAAGAGCGCGCATAAGACATTCCAATGATTCGTTACGCCCCTTCAGTAAAGCATTTTTAAGCGTGCACCTGCCACTCACCCCCTAACATGTGTTGACATACATATTAGTTACAAACAATCCTACATTCCTTACATTAAAATATATAAATAAAATATTTGGAAAACGTTAGCAGATTAGGACGCATTATTAAGAAATCCACTAATTATCTTCTCTATCGTGATAATAATGGCGATTTGACAAACGTTTATTACAACAATAAAATTTTCGCGGTCCGCTACCTACAAAGAAAACATAACCTTATAATAGATTCAGTTACTCTTATAAGGTCCAAAAAAATCGTACTCTATTCTTTCTGATATGTATATAAAGGTTCCTGGTCTATACAAATGGAATGTTTTAATGAAAAAATAACAAAAATGAATGATACGATTACTGCAGAACATCTCGATTCTCATTTCTTATGCATAAATTGTTCTCGTCATAAACTGTATTAAAGCAATGAGTGAAACAGTTTATGTTTGATCTGTTTATAAAAGATTTTCAGACATGCTTACAATCTTTACAAAATAGCGAGATCAGTTTGTGTAAAGAATAGTATGAATATCTCAGTTCATTCTCAGTTCGTCTCAGTTGTTAATAGCTAAAAAGAATAAGTTTTCTCAATTAATAACTAAGATGAGGTAAGGTACTCACCTATATGTGGTAAAAGAATACAACTAATAATTCGTATTTTAAAAAAAAACGTAGTTTCGTAAAAGAAGAGCAGAATTTACAAAAAGCTATTATTTTCTTTTAAAGATTATGTTCCAAATTTTTGTTCGCTTCTCGATGCTTTTATCAAACTGATAGAACAAATTGGATTAAACCATAAATCAATGCGTTGATTGCAAGTACAAATAAAGACGGGTTTCCTCCAGACGAGTAAAAAAAATCATGTTGACCGACGTTATACTTGCAAATTATCGCACTTGCGTTATTTATGTAATAACTGTATTTCTAGTACCTCTTTCCTTAATAGCAAATAATTAAATATAAGAATAGCATTATTAATTTTATTAAATACATAAATAAAAAGTTAACTCGAGTAGGATTTGAACTGACGACGTGTACAGGCTGTCCCAAATTCGAGGGCAAGCATGGGGATGTCTCTTATTATAAGAGATAGGATATAGGTTTAAATTCGGCACTTTTGCTAAATTTGATGCCGAGTAATAATCTGAAAAGAAATTTGAGCTAACTCGAATGGATTTGGTTTTATGCTCAAAAAACTAAAAATTTCGAATTTTGTTTTTCGCGTTTGGCTATCTTATTATTAGGAATTTTCAAAATTCGATTAAACATTATTAAGGCACCTTTTTACGCACAATACTAATGCGGTATTAAAAATATTATGTGACGTTTTGTTTATTCTGAACCATCATCAGGTTTATTTTTTCTTATGGGGGTTAACATATATTTGGTATGTCGTTGGATGGAGAATGTTATGCTGATTTTAGCAATATATAACACTTTATGGTTTGATCGACTGCGAACTAAAATAATGAGAAAAATACGAAGAACAAGATTCCGCCTTCTTGGATCCAGCAAGGAATAATTACAGTAGTTCTACTTATTTAATTTGTTAAACTCGTTAGAACATCCAAAAAAATATAAAAACAGTTAAACAATTTAAAAAAAACATTAACAAACAACTCAAACAAGTAGGTCTATGTAACACGGTCATAATAGCGACAACGCAAATTTATCGATAGGTAACAACAAAATAATTACACAGACAAACAAACAAAAATTATTATAATAAATGTTCGAACAAGTTTCCTCCTTCTTGAATACAGTAACGAATTCTTCTTCTACAATTGTTTACGCTTCTTTGAATGGTTCGCCTGGGAATTTGACGAAGTTCATTAACAACCCTATTCTGGAGTTCTTCTATATTTTGCGGTGGCGTCTTATAAATCATATTTTTTAAATAGCCCCAGAGGAAGTAATCTAAAGGGGTTAAATCTGGACTTCTTGCTGGCCACCTAAGTGGTCCCCTATTTCCCATCCATTTATCAGGAAATTCGCCGTTAAAATATTCACTTATTATCGCAACATTATGAGGAGGAGCCCCTTCCATTTGCCACCAGAGAGTCCATCTTTCGTTTAGCGGAACATCATTCAAAAGGTCTGATATTTCGTTTGTTAGAAATGCGAGGTAGCGTTGAGACGTTAGGATACCTTCATAAATAATTGGCCCAAGGAGCCTATCCTTCCAGATTCCAACCCACACATTAAAGGACCGGTGGCATTGTCCTCGCATTTGCCTGTTAATTCGTGGATTTTCAACGAACCAGTAGTGCTCGTTATTACGATTAAACATTCCATTAGTGGAAAAATTGCATTCATCCGTCCAAATTATTTGATTGAGAAAGTTGCGATTTTCCAGCATTTTGGTATTAAGATGGTTACAAAAATCCAACCGTCTCATATCGTCCCCAGGCCGAAGAGTTTGACTAAGGTGTAACTTAAATGGTTTATAATGGTGTTGCTTTAACACTCGCCAAACTGTCGTTTTTCGCACTTCACTAGTTTGCTCTATTTCTCTGGTAGATGTTGAAGGATTTTCTTGAACCTAAGATGGATAACATAAAGTCATAACTCTCCAAAAAATGTCTGCTGAAATTAGTAGTGAAGTGAGTGGAAATTCTTATAATTAGTATAATACTAACAAATAGTACCTGATGTAATATTTCTTCTTCGGCATCTCTGTCTAGTCTGCTACCATATGCATTTCGAGGTTTCTGAAAACATCCAAATTCTCGCAAATTTTGGTCTAATTTTCAAAAAAAATCTCTGGTTTGGTTGCTGCCTCTCCGGATATTCCTCTAAATATCTTTGTTCTGCTCTGACACTATTTCTATTGCAGCTATAAAATACCCTTATCATGCCTCGTTTTTCTGAATTTGAAAACATTCTAAAGAAACTTGCAAATTTTAAAGCACTAACACGAAGGATCTTGCAGTTATTACCCTTTTTACAATTAGAAAATTACATAACAAAAGCCAACTCCTGAGTTTTGTTTGATTCATGGGTATCGTGATAATTTAATATTTAGTTTTTAATTTAAGAGTATTTTAGTTCGCAGTCGATCAAACCATGAAGTGTTAAATATTGCTAAAATCAGCATAACATTCTCCATCCAACGCCATAAAAATATGTCTTAACCCCGATAAGAAAAAATAAACCTGATGTTGGTTCAGAATAAACAAAACGTCGCATAATATTTTTAATACCGTATTAGTATTGTGCGTAAAAAGTTGCCTTAATAATGTTAAATCGAATTTTGAAAATTCCTAATAATAAGGTAGCCAAACGCGAAAAACAAAATTCGAAATTTTTAGTTTTTTGAGCATAAAACCAAATCCATTCGAGTTAGCTCAAATTTCTTTTCAGATTATTACTCAGCATTGAATTTAGCAAAAGTGCCCAATTTAAACGTATATCCTATCTCTTATAATAAGCGAGATCCCCATGCTTGCCCTCGAATTTGGGACAGCCTGTACTTTGCTAGAGTACCGCGTGAACCAACTGCGCTATCGAAGTACAAGCCCCAATCGATGTAAATTGTGTCTTTATGTATGTAGAACTGATGTAAATTCTAAATTTAATAAGATAACAATCAAATTACTATGTTAATGGAATGTGAGACTGCAATATCGCAAGGATTCAGATATACCAAAACAACTTGACTAATATTAAATTATTATTTAGTTTTTGTTATGAACAAATAAGTTCAAAAGTAAATAGTTCAGAAAAGGTCGAAGAAAGTAACATAACTTACAAGACATTTTCCTTTGTGTTCAGTGAATTTTAGGTAACATTCTTTGAACGGACAGTTTCACAATCCGCTGCAATTTGATCAACTGTGAACGGTCCAAATTGGTTCGAATTTTACTCTGATATCTAAGTTGTATTTGTCACAAAGACTAATTTTTAGATGGACGACTGATACTTCAAGATAAGATTGTTCCAAAATAGTAAACTGTAGTTCGCTAATGAATGTTTATCGTAACTAGGTAGGAAGTTGACTCCATAAAAGTTGTTACTGCACCAATAAGGTATGCGTCGATGGTATTTTACAACTAGCTGAAAATATCCATATTGCCGACAGACTAAATAATACCAATTTTGTAAAATGTCAGTTCTCAACAAACAATTTCAATAAAAAAATTCTAATCACTATCGTATTATAATTTAGTAACTCAAACTAATTTACCTAATAGCCCAAACGTCCTTGAGCTTTTTAAATTACCCCATATGCCCTTTGAATCCACGAGATACAGAAGTGTTAATAATAATGATGAGATGAATAATAACTATTTAAAACATTTTAAATGGTTTTTTTTTACCAAAAAATAGATGATAATCATGTGCTTTTCAGAAGTCAAATTATATTCTAAAAGTGTTTGTAATTATAAAAATATATAGAATGTCCCAAATAAGTACGTGTGTATACTTAAGGCTACTATCAAAAATTAAGATTAGTAATGTCTAATCATGTATATTTGTATAAATTTCTTAACGGAGAAATTTGGTTTATTTAAACGTCCATCACTTATAACGAAAAAAATTTTCTGCTCAAACTTAATGCATTCATTTAAAAAATTTAAATCCAGTTAAGCAAAATGTAGAATTGGATTTAGTTTGCATTTTCACGTTGTAAGTAATTTTAGTATCACGCATCTTTAATATCGTCACAAAAGTTTGTGTTGAAAAATATTAGTAAATCAATTTTACATAAACGAGTACAACTTTATTGAAGTTAAGGAAGTACATATGTATTAATTATTATGTTTAATAGATGTGCAATCCCCACTTAACTGCTCTTTAAAGCAAATATAAAAACCGTATGTTACTTACGCGCACCAGACGTTCCCTGCCCAGATTCGGGCATTCGGGAGATGAGGGCCAATTAGCCCCAAAAAGGATTTTGTTTTGTGGAATTTAACTAACGGTGATTTTGTTTTTATTTATCTAAAATTTTGGTAAGTACAAGATTATATTATTTCTTGATTTAAAACTTAAGGAAACTAGACAACTTTAATGAAATAATCACAAAATTGACTTAAAATAAAATTTGAAAATTTTAGACATGGACAAAATAAATCTTTATATACAGTATTTTTCACTCCTTGTTAGTTAAGTTAGTGCTAGATAAATGTAACGAGTTTGGTGTTTATTTCAGCAGCAGTTCATGTCAATGTAATTTTAATATACTTAGTTGAAAACTCAATCAAAAGAAATAGTAATTTTTATGCCTTAAATTATTATCGTAAACTGTTTGGTCATTGTTTTATCTTAAATGTTTTATTTATTTTATTTTTAGTCTAATAATATGGCAAGAGGAGGAATTGTACTGGCACTTTTTGTTGCCTTTATGTTTTTAAGAACAACGGCAGAGGCACGTGTTCGAAAAGCTAAAATACCACCACAAGCTGCTGGAATACAAAACCAGCCAACTCCGAACAACTACAATGATTATGAAGATTATGAGGATTATAATTATGAAGAGTACGATGGTAAGAAACGTAAATAATATAGTCACATTTTAAAATTGTTTATAATACATTCATTATTAGCTCAACCACCAGGTGAAAGGCCCGAGAGACCACGGCCCCGTCCACCAGTTACTACTACGGAACGTTTTCAACAACCCCCTGATGAGGTTCCAAGTCCTGCTCCCACTATACCTGTTGTAGTTACTTCTAAACCAACACTACCGCCTCCACCTCCTGGTTGTCAACAAGATGGACAATGGTATCAGGATGGACAAATATGGAAACCTAACATGTGCACTAATTGTTCCTGCGCTCAAGGAAAAATTAATTGTCAAACTGACCCCGATTGCGGAAAACCGACAAGTACAAAATTAATTTTCAACTCCAGTATCTCAATGTTGATATTACAGGTACCAAGGCTCCCCCGAAAGCTCCAGTTACTACATCTTACGAAGCTTCCCCAACAGATTCATTTCCGGGACCATTAGGAGAAGTTGGATTTGCCGGAGTACCTGGTTATCCTGGGGAAGTTGGAGAACCAGGGTACCCTGGATTACCTGGAATACCAGGGCCACCTGGGCCTCCTGGACCTACACCAGATTTATCTCATTATTATGAGCAGTTGGCACAATCTCAAGCGGGACAAGACAAAGGTCCCGCATATCCTGAATCATTTCATTTTATGCAAGCACAAGTAGGACCCGTAGGAGCTCGTGGACCACCGGGACCGCCAGGGTCAGCTGGTGCTCAAGGATTTCAAGGTTCAAGAGGTGACTTAGGAGAACCCGGTCCACCTGGGCCCCCGGGATTGCCAGGGCTTCGCGGATTACCAGGTTTACCTGGAAAAGATGTAAAAGTGTTTTATGTTTTATAAAAGTAATGCTTCATTTTATAATGTTAAAAGGGAGAACCAGGTGAAGAGGGAGAAGCTGGACAATTAGGTTCTGTTGGACCTGCAGGTGCCAGAGGTTTGCCTGGTATGCCTGGCTTACCAGGTGTTAAAGGTCACAGAGGTTTTCCTGGATTAGACGGTGCTAAAGGAGAACAAGGACCCGCTGGTGAAAAAGGCAGTGCAGGTCCCAGCGGTCCAATTGGCCCTCACGGACCAATTGGCAATGCAGGCCACGAGGTGAACGTGGAAGGGAAGGTCCGCCTGGTCCTTCTGGATTAAGGGGAGTAGATGGAATTCCAGGACCACCAGGACAACCGGTAAATGAGTGCTTGTTAAAATATTAAAAATCAGAGATACTTTTTACTTAGGGTGCTGCTGGCAAGTCTGGTCCACCAGGATTCCCTGGTAGCAACGGAAATAAAGGTGTTATTACATTAATGAGAAGTATGCATAGCTTATTGATGTATAATTTCTTAGGTGATCAAGGATCTCCCGGACCCAAAGGAAGCCAAGGCTTGCAAGGACCTAGAGGTTAAAAATATCAATTTTTCTACTATTGATTTTAAGTGATTCATTGCGCTTTAGGAGAGTCAGGGCGGCCTGGTCAACCTGGTGAATCTGGGCCACCAGGTCCTGCTGGAAAAGATGGATATCCAGGCGAAAAAGGTAGTCCTGGGTCTGCAGGATTAGCAGGTCCTCCTGGATTCCCTGGAGCTCGCGGTCCACCTGGAGTAGCTGGAAGCCCTGGTGACGTTGGTGCAAAAGGAATTCCCGTAAGTAAAATTTAGGATTTGAGGTTTAAAATCAACGTATGTTCAAAATTGGAAACTAAACAGTTTGTAAACCCGTGACAAAGAATACTTTAGCAATTGACACTAGCAACTACTAGCGACACATAACTACACGTTTAGTTGAAAACAACGTCGCTACGTTCGGATTATTAATCTAGCTTGAGTCTATTCACAGACACTTTCCGATTAAATATGCACGAAGTTGATATTGAAAGTATTTATGTATTTATTTGATTACATTTATATTTAACGACACACCTAACTTAAAGTAAATTTGTTGATACTTTATCAGATAAAAACAAGTATATATTACAAATAAACCTAATAAAACGCAAATGTAGCAACGGGAATACCTACATTTATGATTATAGGGAATTCCTGGAGAACGTGGATATAAAGGTGAAACTGGAATAAAAGGCGAAACTGGCATTGCTGGAGCAAGAGGTTCTCCTGGATCTATTGGCCCAGAAGGAAAGAGAGGCAAAAGAGGAATGAGGGGACCAACTGGTCCAAATGGGCCCGCTGGAGAACGAGGCCCACCTGGAGCTAGAGGCCTACCTGGACCAGATGGCGCATCTGGTGCTAAAGGTATGTACTTTACATTAATATTTAAACATGAAGTAAACTAAATTAATACTGAAACAACAGCTTGTTTGTAATCTACTTTAAATCTTCATTATTTCTGCGCCTATCAAGAGATGTATATTTAAAGTTATAAACACACTCAAAATATTTGATAGGACCACCTGGTGAACGTGGAACAGTAGGCCCTCAAGGCACAAAAGGACCCCAAGGTGAAATTGGAAGACCTGGACTACCTGGAATTCAAGGAGAGAGAGGGTTGTAGGAAAAACTGGACCACCAGGTAAATCTGGCAATCCTGGGGAACGTGGCCAACCAGGTGCAGATGGAAAACCTGGCGAACAAGGTGTTCAAGGAATACAAGGATTACCAGGACCTTTAGGAGTTCCTGGCGAAAAAGGACCAGCTGTAAGTGTTCTATACAGTTAAAAAGAATAACTAAGTTCATGTATAATTAGGGTGAGTCAGGAAAAGATGGCGAGCCAGGACCAGCAGGATCAACAGGACCTCGTGGTGATCCGGGTAAAGACGGTCTCCTGGACATCAAGGACCACCCGGACCCGCAGGACATGATGGCGAACGAGGCCAACCGGGTTCACCTGGACCACGAGGATTCCAGGTAAGAACATACATAGCTCGTACAATAGAAGAATAACTTAAAGTTAAGAACTACTAAAAAATATTTTAGTTAAAGTAGCATACAATTACATCAGAAAAAATAGGATCATTTCCAAATCATCAAAAAAATAGTTTACTAATTTCTGTTTTATCAACTGCCAACTTGTTTATCGTTAATGAAACTATTACGCTAGATTTCATTTCGACAAAGAGTAGTATTAATTCTGAGCCTTTTGTGTAACTTTTGAACAAGCGTAATACCACATCGTAAGCGAATTATATATATATATATATATATATATATATATATATATATAAACCTTCATTTTCTTAATCTTGGTTATAGATCAGTTAATAATACAAAAAAAGTATGTTATTAAGCATTCCAATTATAACTGCTTACCTTTTGGGCTTAAATAGATTATTTAAACATACATATCACAAGATTTATACGTATCGGCAACAATTACAGTTATGTTTGTTACACGTAATTGTTATATCACACTTATTCTTTGAGTTTTCATATTTCATAAATTTGTTTGACATTAACATTTAATAACCAAACGTTTCACTATTTACAGACGACAGCTGGCAAAACATATAAAGCTTGCAAAATTTTTATTTATGCGATTTAAACCCAAAAGGTAAGTAGGTATTTATAATTATGAACTTAAATCTGTAAAAAAGTGTTAACTTTTACAGTTTAAACTCATAATTATAAAAAACTTCTTTAAGTTTTTTAAATCGTATATTTTAAAATATGAAAACTCAAAGAATATGTTTGCTATAACAATTAGGCACATCTATTGAAAAACCTACTATTGAATGTTGATTTGTTTTGATAACGATAAACACTTAGATGCTTAATAAATCTGATACTATTAAATGAAAATGATATTCCAAATCATCTTTTGCGGACGAAGACTGACCATACAGTATAGCACTATCAAATAACAAATTTAACAAAGTTTAATCACATTATATCAGTGCCAAGTTATAAAAAACATTTAAAAGCAGTAACGGAAATATGTTATTTTTGCTTATTAATTGATATGTGTAAGTTTTTAGTTGTGAAACCTTTACCACTTTCAAATAAAGTTTTTTACAACCTTGCACCGATATTTTAATATAATTAAATTCTGTTACGTTTGTTTTTTGATTGTGTTATTTTTCATTATTGGCCTTCGTCCTGTGGGAATGTTTTGGAATGTTGTACTCATTTTTGATTTAATTTTTTTGTTAGTATACTAATGGTATAGTTACTTATTTTTGCTAAAATAAAATAACATTGAATAGTAAACTTTAAAGCACATATGTATACCCAATTATATTATTATTGTAACAGGCTTATTCTTTGGGTTTCCATATCTTGAAACATTGTTTCACATTTGACTTAATTTTGTGTCATTCTTTACTAACTAAGATTTTGATTGAAAATACACGATATAAATAACATTGAATAACAACTATCTAAAAAGTACTAGCTCAGTCATATTACGAAGCGTTTATGGCGATAACGCTAAGTCCCCAATTGTTAAAATAAAAAATTTACCACCATCATCAAATAGCTTTAAAACGATATGCATAACTGTTATCAATTTTCTAAATAACGTTAAAGATTTAGGTAACATCACCCGATATTCGAAAGTAACTAGAGCTCCATCTAAAAACTACAGTTATTTACTCACGCGTTGTGCGATCCATCTATTTGACATATTAAATAAACCAACTCAATTTCATACAACATTAGTTGTGGTTTTAGGGTTTACCTGGAGCACCAGGTAATACAGGTCTACCTGGTAAAGATGGGGAGGCAGGCGTACAAGGTCCACCCGGACCGACTGGAGGACCAGGAAATAGAGGTGAAAGAGGTTTTCCCGGAGAACGCGGTTCTGTTGGTTTACCCGGCCCACCAGGTTCACGAGGAGAGACTGGAGCACAAGGAAGTGATGGACCATCAGTAATTATTTAATATATAAATGCAACACTTTTAAATATGTTTGATAACAGGGTCCCCCTGGTCCTCATGGTGAAAAAGGTCACAGTGGTTTACCAGGGCTTGTTGGACTGCCAGGTTTAAGGGGATCACCCGGTCCTCAAGGAGACAAAGGTGAAAGAGGATCTTTTGGACCTCCGGGTCCAGAAGGCCCTGCTGGAAGAATAGGAGAAAGAGGTGCACCGGGTGGTGTAGGGCCACAAGGTGCACACGGAGAACCTGGAGAAAGAGGTGAACCTGGACAACAAGGCTTACCCGGCGAACATGGTGCTCCTGGGGCATCTGGAGAACGTGGAGGTGCAGGTCCCCCAGGCGTACAAGGTAACAATAAAATGTCTTAATTGAAAAAATACTTTATACAAATTTAAAATAGGGTTCCCTGGTCCACAAGGATTAGTAGGTCTTCCTGGTAGCAAAGGAGAAAGGGGGTCTTCTGGTCTTAAAGGATCACAAGGAAATCCGGGACATGCTGGAAAACCTGGAGAATCTGGACCACCGGGTTTAACAGGTTTAACCGGTGCAAAAGGTACAAGAGGTGAACCTGGAGCAAGAGGAGAACCTGGTATAATGGGCGCGCCCGGTAGGCCAGGAGATCCAGGCGCTGCGGTAATACTTTCACACGTCAGCTTTAAATGGTCACACTATAATAATGTATTTAGGGACCACCAGGTAATATTGGTCCTGCTGGTCCTCAAGGAATTACGGGTATAAAAGGTAGTACGGGAGATGTTGGGCGTACCGGAAATCCAGGGCCTCAAGGTTTACCTGGACCACCTGGAACTGATGGATCAAAAGGAGAAACAGGAAGTGATGGACAATCAGGACCTCCTGGGCCTCCCGGGCCTTCTGGATCTGCTGGTGAAAGAGGTTTACCCGGTCTTCCGGGTCCGACAGGACCTGCTGGCCTTCGTGGACTAAGGGGTCCAGCTGTATGTTTATGACTAAAACGTGTATGAATAAATTTTACAGGTGCAATGCTTTACACTTTAGGGAGAAAGTGGACCTGCAGGCAAACCTGGTAATGAAGGACCGTCTGGGCTGCCAGGGCTTATCGGGCCGGCAGGGTTGCCCGGACCTCAAGGTGATCAAGGACCGGAAGGTTCACCCGGAAAACCTGGGCCATCAGGATTAGCAGGCAGACCAGGTGATAAAGGACCTGTAGGACAAGCGGGTCAACCAGGATCAATAGGTCCAGCTGGATTACCGGTTTCTATAATTCGAAAATGTTTATTAATAAATAAAAATGTTACTTATAGGGTCCCCCGGGTCCCGCCGGTAGCACAGGTCCAGCGGGTGAGCGTGGTTCACGTGGTGAAACAGGACCAACGGGAGTAGAAGGTCCACAAGGCCCAAGAGGTAAACCCGGTGCTCCTGGAGAACAGGGCAGTAAGGGAGATAGGGGCGATGTTGGACCAATGGGAATGAAAGGTCATAGAGGTCTTATTGGTTTACAAGGGTTGCCCGGGCTTCCGGGTCCAGCTGGTGAAAGGGGGCTTTTGGGTTCACCGGGAGTACCTGGAAAAGATGGCGAGAATGGTCAGAGAGGTCCGCCGGGTAGAGACGGAAGTTCTGGTCCACAAGGATTACCAGGACCACCAGGAAACAGAGGTTTGGCAGGAGAAAGTGGGCGTGCAGGTTCTTCCGGTCCACCTGGGCCTCCAGGTCCACCTGGCCCACCAGGAGAGGGTATGGGATATGATGCTGCTGCTTTAGCAGCATTACTTGGACAAGGACCACAAAGTCAAAAAGGTCCTGATCCATTAGACGATGAACCTGTTAGAATATTTGGTAAAGAATTAACAGAAGCAGAAAGGAGGGAAATGGTAATTAAAGCATACGAGCAACTAAAATCATCGTTTGAACGCTTTAAAAAACCCAATGGTCAAAAGTCTTCCCCTGGAAAAACATGTAGGGACATAGCTGCAGCGTATCCAAATTCAGAAAGCGGTAATGCCTTGGTTTGAATACTGATGATAAAAGTATTATGAATTTTTGATATTAGGTCAATACTGGATCGATCCTAATGAAGGGGATACACGAGATGCAATCCTGGTACATTGTGACATGAAAAAACGAGCTACATGTGTTCTACCTAAACCCGAAAAATCTCCTGAAATATCATACAAAGGTCATGAACAAGAGGTTTGGATGAGTGAAATTGAGAATGGCATGAAGGTAAATATGTTAACTATAGTAGATAACGATATTAATTTAACTGAAATTTTCTTAGATAACATACAAAGCAGATAGCAATCAAATCGCTTTCTTACAATTACTATCCCAGCAAGCACAACAAAACATTACTTATCATTGCAAAAATACTGTAGCTTATTATGACGAAGCTAGAAAACTTACCGTAAAGGATTGAAATTAATGAGTTGGAACGATGCTGAACTTACTCCACGAGGAAACCAACGATTGCGATATGAAGCAGCAATAGATGATTGCAAAGTAAGTTGTATTATAATCTCGCACTGCCCCTCATTAAATTTACTTTACAGTTCCGACAAAACAATTGGGCCAAAACAGTATTAACCTACTCAACAGATAAAGCTATACGGTTACCCATTACTGATATCGCCATTCGAGATATTGGTCAGCAGGATCAATCATTTTGGGTCGAAATTGGGCCAGTTTGCTTTAATTAAACCCTTTATCTTTAAATCCAAAAACATGTTTAATGTACAACCAAAAATACCGCAACCTGCCGTTCGTGTTCAATAATAATAGATAAAGATTAAAAGTTGATTATTTTTAAATATGGTGCTATAATAATAAATGTACATTTTAGATGTAAGTAATAAATTTGATTAAATATTATGCATTATTTTTCTTTCCATTAAATTCATTACAAAGTTTATGCCAAAGCTAACTTATGAGCATAATTTGAATAAGTTGTCATATCACATCGACATTAAACATTAAACATTAAAATATTACTATTTTGTGTTGACTGCATCGTAATTGGGTTTTTTTTTTGTTTATGGATAGTGATCTGTAATGGACGTAAAAATCTTAAGCCGCAAAGTAAAAAGTTTACAATTGTAATAATAAAACAACCAAACGGTGTAATAATTTTAGAAGGTTAGTACTAATTGAAAAAATGACATTTAAGTTAAACAAAGTAAATAACTTTTTCTGAAACTACCTTAGAAACAATTACTCACGTCCCTAAAAAGGGCGAGGAAAATGGGATTTTCCTCTCTAGTGAGGGAAGTAAAAAATACTGTTGCTGCGTTGATAACGACATCCAAAATTACTTCCTACATATTAATTTAACATTTTTATACTAAAAAGCCACCAATCCAAGAACCGTAAACCCAATAGGATTCCCGAATCCCATAAGGCATACGTTCGTCAAAATATCGATCGCTCGATTCGCTTGTGGCGTCACTTGCATTCCTCAACCGGCTTGTTTACATTTTCGACAGTGCGTTCTTATAGGTATGAAATTAGATGTTATGTGTTTTAAAGTTACTTGAACAATCTCAATAATCATAATTATTTTGATTGGTGTGTAAATACTTTTGTTATCCGTGTTCATCTAAAAAAACTTTTTTAAACTGATTTCAACTTTAGCAGAGAATTTTAAAGCTTGAATCGTTGGCTGTTAGGATGTCTTTCAGTGTCGGTCAGCTGTAAAAGGACGTTGCATTTTTACCTAGTGGACTATATTCACAAACACACCAACACACAGACACACAAACACACCAACACACAAACAAACAATCCAAAACACACAAAACACAAACCACAAACAAAACACACAAACACAACACAAACACACAAACCACACCAAACACAAACCACAAACACACAAACACACAAACACACAAACACACAAGACACACAAACACACAAGCACACAACACACAAACAACAAACACAAACAACACAACACACAACACACAAACGCAAACACGCACTGCAACACACACAAAACATGCACAACACACAGCACAAGCATACAGACACAAAACACAAACACACAAAACACAAAACAAAACAAGACAAAAACACACAACATAAAAAAAACAAACACAAACACACAATCACACAAACACACAACTACACAAAACACACAAACACACAAACACACAACACAACAAACACAAAAACAAACACAAACACACAACCAAACAAAACCACAAGCACACAAACCAACACACAGACACAACACACAACACACACAAACACACAAACACACAACACACAAACACACAAAAGCACACAACACAGCAACACACAAACACAAACACGCAAACAACACACAAACAAGACACAAAAACACAACAACACAAACACATAGTGGACTACATTCACAAACACACAACACACACAACACACAAACACATCAAACACACAAACACAACACAATCACACAACACATCACAAACACAAACACACAAACACACAAACACACATCAACACACTAACACACAAACACACAAACACTACACACAAACACAAACACACAACACGCAAACAACACACAAACACACACAACACACAAACACACAAACACACAAAGCACACAACACAGCACACAACACACACAACACCAACACACATGACACAAACAACAAGGACACACAACAGCATCAACACACACACAACACACAACACACAAACACACAACTACACAGACAACACACAACACTGGCACAACACATAACACACAAAACAACAACACACAACACACAACACACAAACAACACACAAGACACACAACACACAAGACACGCAAACACACAAACACACAAACACAAAACACACAAACACACAAACCACAAACACACAACACACAAAACACACAAACACACAAACACAAAACACACAAACACACAAACACAACAAACACACAACACAAACACACAAACACAAACAGCACACAACACAAACACAACACTACAAACACACAACACACAAACACACAAACACAAACACACAACACACAACACACAACACACACAAACACACAAACACAAACACACAAACACACAAACACACAAACAACACAAACACACAAACACACAAACACAACACAAACACACAAACACAAACACAAACACACACACAACAGCACAACACACAAACACACAAACACACAAACACAAAACACAACACAAACACACAAACACACAAAAACACAAAACAACAAACACAAAACACAACAAACACAAAACAAACACAAACACAAAACACAACACACAAACACACAAACACACAAAACACAAACACAAACACAAACACACAAACACACAAACACACAAACACACAAAACAACAATACACAAACACACAAACACACAAACACAAACAAACACACAAACACACAAACACACAACACACAACAAACACAAACAAACACACACAAACACACAAACAACACAAACACACAAACACACAAACACAAACACAAACACACAAACACACAAACACACAAACACAAACAACAAACACAAAAAACACAAACACACAACACACAACACACAACACACAAACACAAAACACACAAACACACAACACACAAGTACAAAAAACACAAACACACAAACACACAAACACACAAACACACAAACACACAACACACAAACACACAAACACACAAACACACAAACACACAAACACACAAACACACAAACACACAAACACACAAACAATACAAACACACAAACACAAAACAACACACACAAACACACAAACAAACACACAGACACAAAATACATAAACAAAACACACAAACAAAACAAACACAAACACAAACACAAAGACACAAACACAACACACACACACACACAACACACAAACACACACACACACACACACACACACACACACACACACACACACACACACACACACACACACACACACACACACACACACACACACACACACACACACACACACACACACACACACACACACACACACACACACACAACACACACACACACACACACACACACACACACACACACACACACACACACACACACACACACACACACACACACACTAAAACACACACACACACACACACGCGCACACACACACACACACACACACACACACACACACACACACACACACACACAAACACACACACTCACAAATTTATGCGTTAAAATTTTCCATTCATCTGTAGACTAGCACATAGTACATATATCCGTATATTCCAATATTATTCCATTTTCTGTGCAAAAACTTTTAAATCTGGTGGAACTAAATTCTTCTCCATTATCTAATCTAATTATTTTTATTTTCGGATATAATCATACAGATTTTGATCTGTTTCATTCAATTTTTTTAACAATCTAACTACTAGAAAATGTGAAAAATCGTCTAGGATTACCTGAAAATATCTTACATCGTTAATCATTGCCAAAGTGACTGGACCACGTATATCACTATGAATGAATTAATTCTCCAATAGCCATTTCTTTTCTATCATTTTTATGGAATGGTAATCGGCTTGCTGCTTTAGTTTTCATACATGTATTGCAAGTAATACTTGAGAAAGGTAGACCTAATTGCTTAAGTACATTGTTCCGTGCATGACCTAACCTCAATGCCATATATTATCTGAAGCTGAAACATTGCATTTTTCTGAAATGAAACTGTCTAGTTTTAGAATATACAATCCATTTGAATTTTTGCAAGAAAGTGAAGAGTTTGTGTCACAAATTTTTGTGCTCATTTTCTCTACAATAATTTTGGACCCTTGGAAGTTAACTTCGCCGCAGACGGCAGATTAATGGATACAACTCAGCAAGTTTTTATAACAAATGTTCGACTAGGCCTCAATTCTGATCGATGCACCTCTTCCATCGCCGTTCGAATGGCAGGTTGACCTTATTTAGTAGTTCGGCTTAAATTACCCCAAATGCTTCGCGATTACGAGCTTTCATGTCTTCTGGTGTTGTTGGTTTTACCACATCAACTTTCTCTCTGACATATCCCCAAAAGAAAAAGTGTATTGGCGTGAGGTCGGGCGACCGAGGTGGCCAAGCATTAATATCCATTCATTAAGAAAAGTTCTATCTAGATATTGGCGATCACTCAGTGATAGTGCAACGGAGCACCGTTTTGCTGTAGCCACATGTCTCTTCTTGTGACGAGATTTGACATCTTTCAATAACACGGCAAGTTGATGTTGTATAAATCTTAAATATTGAGCACCAGTAAGAACACTTTCGAAGAAATATGGGCACTTCTGTACCGATTATTCCTCCCCAAACATCCAGCAACCATCGGTTCATTATTGCTGCTATCACTATTAAATATAGCTTCGTCGGTGAACAATATTTTCTTTACGATGTTTCGATTCTCATCAATCATGTCACACATGATTTCAGAAAAATGTAATCTGTTCTGGAAATCATTACCCTGGTATAGATTTCCGTGATACGGATGAAGATGAGATGTCCATTTGGGTAGTAATATTACATGTGGATTTTCTTGCAATGCAAGCAGAACATTTGATTCGATGTTTTCGTTAATTCTCCTTTCGTGATTATCTTTTATTTCGTACTTCATACTTCCTGATTCTTCAAAGCGGTCTCTCAGTTTTTGAAAGGAGATAATTTGTGATGTTCTTACATCAAGATACTTTTGGTGATAAATTCTTTTGGCAAGTAGAACTTTTTCTTCAGATTCACCAATGTAGTAGACCATATGAACTAGTTCTTGATGTTCATAGTTCATTTTGAACTTCGCGCTTGGTAATGTACAATTAATTGTTTAACAACGTTGACAGCACGCCTGATTGGTTTCACGAACATTACTGTCACGTAATTCATGGCTACATGAATCAGTAGCATTCAAGTTTCATTTTTTAGCTAGTAACTTAATTTTTTTTAACTACTAACCTGAGGAATCGCCATTACCTACACAATTCCTTTAATGAGAAGTAATATTTCTCTCCCTGGGTAAATAATGAAAATAAAGAAACACCTAGGTAAATATTGATTTTATTTATTTTTAACTCTATAACTAAGAAAAAAATGAACTCGAAAATTTAAAGATCAAAATTAACTGCACAATTAACTAAACTTATTTAAAGTTATAGTTAATTGTGCAGTTATGACAAATCATGTGTATTCCCGCATTCCCGGTATTAACAGAATTAACATTATTTGCTTTAGGTAATTTAACTTACGTGTTTTGTATATTGCTCACTTTCGGTGAAATTGGTTCATTGGTACTTGCCACTAACGGCACTAACTCGTCATACTGGTAGTTTTCTTGGATTTATTGAGGTTCGAAGGAAGTGGAAGATGCCTAACATTTTCGTTGGATTTTTGCACCAATCCAACAATTCCTTTTTTTTGTGTGCTATAGCCTTAAGTCACTGTAGCTGACTTCCACCCATCATGCCTCTTTAGGCTTAGTAAGTTATCTCCATTTTCAGCCAGAAGTGTTGCCGAGCTGCGCCTTAGAGAATGGCCAGTATAATACTCAGGGCCTTATAGTCCTAAATATTTCGTCATAACGAAGGGTACTTTGCTTATGGTATTGTGCCCAATATTTTGTTTTATATGTTTACCATTACGGTATAAAATAAAAAGTTTTTGCATATCAGTTGGCCTGTTAGCTAAGTATTTTGTAATAACGTTAATCCAAAGTGGCTCAACAATTACAAACCTTGTAGATGTTCTATTTTTTGAATGAGGAATATTTATAACAATGACGTCACCTCGGGCGTCTAAATCATCGATTACCATTTTTGCAAAGTTCGCCTGTTCTACAGGCACCGGCCACGCCAATTACCACAATAGTCTATATACATAATTCTTGTAAAAACTAAACTAAAAAATGTTAAAATTTATAGGCATACCTTTTTGGGGAGATATTCCTTATCGGGAGCTTCTCTTATAAATTCTTTAATTTTCTCCTTTGAAAATACGCGTGATTTTTTTGGCTTGTAAGCATAATTTTTTTGTTTCAAAAATGCTTTGAGTTTGAAAAACTTTGATATGTCAATATTGTTTTATTGCAAGCGTTGATTTTAACATAACTTGCCCACAATGTTGATGCTTTTTTGCTCTCAGTTTGTTCGTTAAAATGTGCTACTAAGACATTTTCTGTTATTCTTCTTTTAAGTTGTGTGTGTGCATTTGTGTATAATTTTTTTAATTTTTCTGGCAATAAATCATTACTTGCACTATTTGCTTACTCCCTAAGCTCTGACGGAGTACATATTTCCATCTCCATCTCTTTACTACGCTCTGAATCACTTTTAAGATTTTCACCCATCATTTTAATTTTTTTTTAATAAGATTTACACAAAACTTTAATCGCCCTACCTGCGTACCTGCACCCTGCAAAACATATGGGAAATGTCGATGTCGATGACTCTTCCCTTTTCCTCTTATTTTCTATTTATTTATGGAATATATAAAAGCGAAAGTCTGTGAAATTATTATATTCACAATGTCTACAAAGTTTTAGCAATATTTTTTCGTTGAAATGTCGTGTACTAACAGTGATATTACCAGTAGTAGGTAATAGCACGAGAGAGTGAGAATAAATTGAAAATAATTTGACAGATTTTCGAAAACCTATTGCTGAATGGCACACCTTGCGCTGTTTTGGAGAATATCGGGTTATACTCCATTCTTCCAGTGGCCAAACCGGCATTGTTCGTCTCGTCTTTAAAATAATGCACAAAAGCTTGACAACCTTATCCACCCCGGCATGCTAGTTCATATGAGTCAATATGGTAGAACTTCTTTTGCAAGCCAGCCGATGTGTTCTCGTCGTAGCATTTGATCATTTCCAAGATATCATGTTTACTTAAAATTTCAGAACTTTGCTTTTTTTTCGGGTTCTTTCTGTAGTAACTTACGCTTTGTGTTTTTAGCATCTCTCGCGGATTTAAATTTTATATCTTTAAAAGGGTCCAAATTTCTGTTAAATTTGTCGTAATACATATCTTGCATTAATTTGGTAGTTTTGTTCCACATTGTTTTAATAACGGCTTCTTTATAGTCTTCTCTATTTTGCTTTATCATATCAAATCCATAGTTCTTTAAAATATCGGCTAGTTTTGTTGTTTGTGTTTTATCTTCCACTTTGTAGCCCCTTTCTTCGCAAAATGTTTGAAATTGTTTACAAATTGTTGCTTATCATAGTATTCTTACATGCATTTTCGATTATTTTATTACTGATTTCATCGACTGACGACGTACTAAAGCGTTTTTGATTCATGCTTATAAATTTTCATTCAAATTGATGACAGAGGTCAAATTAAAAAAATTCGTTGTCATTTAATAGGGATGTTTTTCTCGCGTGACTTGCTCATTGGTGGGTACAGTTTTGACGCGTGATCGTTCTGTCAGTTATCAATTTCAGTTAACCTAACCAAAAACTTAAAACACATTAGAAGTGGTTAGAGGTTTATGGCCTAAATAATATTAAGGTAAGTTTAATTACACTTTAAAAGATATTTCGCTAGATAAACAGATTGTTAAATCGCAAATAGATTTAAGATTAAAAGACGTTATACTAGGACTATTTGAACTCTCAACACAGACATTCATCAAATTTTTTTTAGAAATATGGCTTCCTCATTACCTATAACAAAAGTACAACTGTTGGAAACAGATGTACCAGGCGCGTTATTTTCTTTAAACGATGTATTTTTCTTATTTTCGGCACTCATTTTCACAAATCTTAACACTAACACGACCTTTGAAGTGTGTTGTCAAAAAATAACCTTAACAAATTATAAAAATTTGATTATCAACTGACAGTTCTGTTTGACATTCTGTACCCACTTCTGAGCATGCGCCAATGAAATTCGCCGAGAAAGACACTGCTATAACAACAACATACTAAAAATTATTCTCGGGGATAATATAACTAGTGTTATGATAGTCGATTATTAATCATAACACTTGTTATATTTGGTAAGAGAATATAATGAACGTTAATAGAAAATATCTTTTTTAAAGCCAACAATTTTAAACGTTTTGTCACTTTAACACTAAACTACTTTTATTCATTAAAATCATGTCAGTCAACATGCGGTGATAAAATTATCACCGATCTGATAGCCTATTCTGCAATTTTGTTTTTGTATTTTAACCAATGAAAGTAATCAAAATGTACCATGTGACGTGTGAATTATATTCTCGCGGCAATAATCTACATTATATTATTCCTACGATAATAATGTTTTGATTGGCTAAAACGTTCGCACATGACTGAAATTGAAAGTTTCTATTGCTTCTTAGAAAAGCAAAAATAATCATAAAAACAAAACGTTATAGGTTAACAATGAATTATGTCATTTGTCATTTTGTCAGTTTTACTTTGTCTTTGTTAGTTTGACAAATAATGCCCATCTACCTGAAATTTGGAAATGTATAGAAAATAACACAATAATATTTAAATCTAATTCAATCAAATGACAATTTTAACAGTTTTATCCACAAGGAGTAAAAAAATTCTATATAATCTCGTTTGAAAAGGCCGTCATAAACCTCGCACATTAAATCCTTGCGCCTCAGGATTTAAAATTGCTCGACTAATAATGGCTAACTTCTCAACCTAGGTGTATAACATACTATTATCGCCGACTAGTATCAGAATGCTGTGATTATGTATGTCAAAATCATTAATAATCTATCACTTTATGGCAGAGCGTGCCGCTAATTAGAATTTCGGGATATCGAAATAATTTTTCAACTAAAAGAAGAGATTATATATCTCAAATGTGATTGTAATTAAGAATCCTGCTCAAGAAAGCATACAAGCAAAACTTTCTTCGTAACTACTTGTACAGTGTTTTACACATCCATTCGGTATATTTATGTAGTTCCTTTTTGTAATTAACTTCTGATCGTTTCAGTACAATACTGGATTCGGCTTCTGCTTTTCTTAGAATATCTTCGCATAAATTCAAATCTTTTTCGGACTGCATTTTGTGCGAATGACAAAATATTTAGTTATGACAGTGGATTTGTAAAACCATAGCATCGGCATGTAATTGTTAGACAGTTTTTTTAAATAATTTTAATGAAGCAAAATTGGAAACAATAAGCACTGCTAGTCGGCGATAAAATAGCCTATAAATATCGTTTATTATAAAGGATGATGGCACTCGTGATATTACCACCTTCGGTTCGCTCAGGCCATAATGCCTTGCATTATGAACTAGTTTTATAATATACTATTATTAAATGAAGGTAATGTGAAATTTACAATAACATAATTTTAAATTTCATAGTTACCTCCATCTTTATTCCTGACGTTTACGAATCATGTTTTTTTCCTTTACAGCTTGTTAGATTAATAAGTTGTACCTATGCTCCTACCTAGTAACTTAGCTAGCTACTTACAACTGCATTTTTGAACAACAAAGTTTAAAGATGCCAGTTAATAGAGATAATAGTATATCAAAAATAAAAATTATCTTTATGTCCACACTTAACCAAGACAGTTTTTGATAATGATCTCGCTATGATGTTTTTATAAATACACCATTTTTATACTACCGGATTTGTCTGCTTTCCGAGTAATAGTTATTAGACTACAGCCATATTCACATTTTAACTGAACAGTTTGACAAGTAACAAACTGTTCATACTTGACAGTCTGTTAAAATAAATTCGTATTCACCATCACACTTCAAAGTTAAAATACTAAACTAGCGGCTACTCAAAAGTTACTTAGAATTACGTTGGTAAAACTTGCTCAGCAATGTAATTCACCGGTAAAAATTCGTATAAATTATCCTTAAAATGTAGTATGAGATTTTGTGTTATGAATATGTTTCAATCGGAATTTTTACTAATAATAAGTTCTACAGGGATAACCACCATCCCCTAGATCTAGTAGGTAATAATTTAAAATTCCCCATTCTCAAACCGTGCTCTTACATCAGAATCATTAAATACAGTAGTAGAACACCGACATTTGGTTTTTTGTGCCGTCACAAGCCCCGCCCCCATTTGAACTTGGGGATTCCTCAAGGCCTGCCACGTGGCTGACCTCGGTTTGATCTTGGGAATTTCCGATGGCGTAATTCGCGCAGGGGAATTTCCGATTACCTTACCTTTATATAGATAAAATTTGCGATGCGATGCTTTCAACGAAGACAGTTTCAACGACCCCCACCTCTCTACCTCTCCAAGGTCTCTCCACCATACCAGTGTAACCATTACACAAGCTGGACAAGTGGCGCGACCACTTAATACAGAGGAAGTATAACAATTAATACAGAAGAAATTTTTTCCAAAATAATATTTTTTATTAATATAGACATGTTATTTGTTATACACATAAAATAAATTTCTTTATTAGACACAAAATACAACTCTTTCTCTATTTCTACTTGGAGTATGTTTAAAATGATCTAACTTAATTCTAATTTTATAATTTATATCTATTGGTGAGTTTTCTACTAAATCCTTCTCTAACCAGTAATTAGATAAATACAAGACATCCATATTTTCTATTTGCAGTACATATCGAGTTTTATTTCTAATAGTTAATTGTTTAAGACCTATAATAACTAGTTCTATTCCTTCGGTTAATGTTTCTAATCTTTTACAATCTCTAACCTTAATTCTGCCTTTAATTTCCTGCATACGAATTTTGTTAACTAGATACACGTCTTGTTGCGAAAATGGTCCTTGTTCCATATTTTTTAAGGTATTGGAATGTACTATAATATTCTCTATCTTGGCGAATTTATGTCCCTTAAAAATACTTGTTCCTTGTAAAGGTAGTAAAAGATTCCTGGTTTGTTAAAAAAACTATCTCCATCCCGTTGTAAGGTATAAAGATAAACCCTTCGCTTATTAGTTGTTTTCTATCGACATTTAAAAATGCATTTTTAAAATAGCCTCTTATAAAGTAAACTGCATTTACACCATCTTTTTCCGCAAGTGCTCGAACTTGTGGGTATTTTCTCTTATTATTAACACCAAGGCAGAAATTTTATAAATTCCAAACACATCTAGATGACTCCAGTAAGATTTAAAATACATAATAATACGTTCTTTAAGCTCTTCCATTTTATGTTCTTTTTCCAACAGGTGTTTGTAGTCTCCTTTTATGCTGTTGGTCTGTTCTCTATATTCTAATTTTCGCTTCTTTAAAGATACTTCCTCCAGCTCAATTTTCGCTTCTTAGTGGAGAGTGGCGTTCCAACTATCGAGAAATATGTGTCTCCCGCCTTAATAAAACATTTTTGTATAATATGTATATCGTCCTTGTTCCACAATCCCTATGTAATTTATAGGTAGACAATTTAGGCCAAAGGCATTTTGAAAAATAAGGGTACTTTATTCTTGAGGCGCATTCACATTTTCGAATCTCCTCGTATAATTTTAAATTTTTGCACGTCCATTTTAAGTTTGGTAATCAAGCAGGCACTTTTATCAAGAATAAAATTTTCTGAGAAATGAACAATAACATTTTTTCATTTGTATCCAACTTTATGCCGGTCACCCTGTGTGTGTGTGTGTGCGTGCGTGCGTTGCGTGTGTGTGCTGTGTGTGTGTGTATATATATATATATATATATATATATATATATATATATATATATATATATATATATATATATATATATAATTGATATGATTTTAATAATTAATTAAAATGAATATAATTTAGTAATTCTTTTATTTTAATAATCAATTTATACTGCACCGAACTAGCTCAAATTATCTCAATTGGGGATAGAGTTCATTAGCTTTTACGCTTATTGTTGGCAAATAAAATAAAAATAATTTAATCTTTGAAGTTATTTTAATTTCGTTAAAATGTAATTGTGAAATCATGGATTATTATAATAAAATAATGTACCTAATATCAGTTTTTTCCTGTTTTCTTTTTTTCTTTTTAATTTTGTTGAATTTAGCGTAGTGACATTGACATTGGCATTAAATTATTCATTGATTATAACGTAGTTTTTTCTGGAGATTGCGAATCTGGAAAGAAAACTGCACCTTTCCATTTAACATTTAAAAGTTACCCCCCACCCATAAACAGTGGAAAGAGTTAAAACATTACTTACTCTGTCAAAAAGTATCCCCCAACGACCCATTGTATCACTAGATATTTCATTTATTTTCATTCAGCCATTTTCTCAATATCGCTTTGTAACACTTTAAAAGGACCACCCTGTATATATATATATATATATATATATATATATATATATATATATATATATATATATTGTCATGTTGTCGCACAAACATTTACACACATGATCAATAAAAAACATAAATACAGGAAATCAAACGAATAGTCAATGCAATAAAAGGGTTATGAAAATAAAATTTCACTCACATGTGTTACTGTATTTTTCCAAATATGTTTTCATTTGGCTGGTTCCATATTTGAATATTGTACGTAGACTTGTTCCCATGCGTAGCCGATGATACTGCTTTGCTGTTCACAATGGTGCAATACAAATTTACATAATTCATCCAAATCCAATTTGTTGATGAACGACCTTTCTTCGTGGTAAATGTGATGTAACGTGATATTGCTTTTATATTTTCCATTAAGCACTTTATTTTAAATCGTATATTTAGATGTTGGTTTAAATGTTTATAAAATTTTTCGATATTAAATTTATATTTTATTTTCATATAAATTTTAATTAATTTCACTTTTATTTTAGATCCCGTCATGGAATTTAATTTATTAACACTGTGCGTCGCTTTCAAAGAAAATAAACATCAACTCCAAATAACAGAATAATTTTATTAACATGAAAAAGAACCACATCAACCGATATTTGAACACGAATTCAAATCGAAACAATTTTATTACAATCGACAATTTTATCGGCAACCTAAATGTTAAATTTAGTTATAGGTTAAAACAATTGTTTCTGAGTTCTCGACTCTTTATTGATCGCGTTTCAAAAATTCAATACTATAGACGTAACTTGTAACTTACATGTTAACACCAACACTATTAACACTTTGACTAAGACTAAGAGTAAGAGTAAGAGAGCGAGAAATCAGGAGCAATTCCTTTTATACATTTCTCTTAGCTACCAAAATTTCAACTTTTTCTGTACCATACACACAAAAGATCCAAGCATCTGATTGGTCTAAACAAAATTGTTAACTTAACTAAAATACAAATTATGCTATAACTTTTTTAAAATAATTCGGATTTACTTTTTGAAAACAGATTTGAAATCAGGGCAAAATTCCGCATAAAAAGATACCTCACAAGCCCTGTTTTGCTTCGAAACTTTTGAATTTGACAATTTATAATCTAATTTTACATATATCTAAGAAATTCTATATTTTACACCTAAACTAATTACATGTTCATAATCTACATAAAAAACTGTATCAGAACACATTGATTTCAAACCATGTAACTTAATTTTAGCAGAAATTCCTTTTTTCATATTATAATTTTAGGTAGTTAACCCCACTTTTCTAATTTTATGTTCATATAACTTGTGCATTGTAAATTTCTTTATGAAAACGAGGGAAACCTTCTATTAATTGCTTTTATAATTTATTTTAAGCTTAAATTATCCTAACGAAACTATAAATTTGCAAAACTCTTAAAATTAATACTTAATCTGATTTATTACAATTTTATTCATAACTTGCATTTAAAACGTCCAAATCACTTGAAATGTTACTTTATGAAGTTTTTATAACTGTCTTTAACATTAACACTGTTTACTTTCACACTATAGTCTAAAACTTTGTCAATTCAGAAATCCATGTTGTTTAACACATTTATGTAAATTTTATACACTAAATGCAATTTTATATAAATATCCCATTGTAAAAATATTGTTCACGTTCTAGTTAATGTTTATAACGCACTACCACTTCTCCTGCACTTTTTGTACACTTTGTCTGTGAATTATAACTATACAGTGTTCGTATCATAACCCTTTCTTATTTATATAGTTCTGTAACTAAATCTATACATGTTCTACATATTATTATAAATCTACTTCATGTAATTAATATCTGTAAGGTTTCTAAATTGCTTAAATAATTTGAATAAACTGTAAAATTTACGAAATTTACGAAACAAATCGCACAGATATCAATCGTTCTGACGTTCCTCACATGCTACTGGTATAGCTCATTGCTTTTTATGAATAAACAAACTTGAGCAAATTCCACAAAGCTTGTTTCGTTAAATTAAAACCATATTCTCTCGCTCGTCTACTAATTTACTTATAAAAACGCAATGTATACATTCTCCAATCTATTTAAATTTGCCCACTATAAAGAATATAAGCTTGTTAACTCTTGCCCCTATATTAATCTTATTCCTAACCATCTCAATATATATATATATATATATATATATATATATATATATATATATACTTGTATATATTGTATTGTTACGCTAGAATTTTATGGAAACCCTACATTATGAGGAGAATGGCTTCCTTACTGCATTGGCGTAGCAATGCACATTTAAAAATTTTAGATTTTATCGTGTTTGTGATACCGGTGACCATTGAAATTGTTACGAAATACTAAATTATATTGCTACTTAATAATGCCGTTGCCAGATCTTTGATAACTATTCTGAAAATTCTTTTTCTCTTAGCAATAATTGTAATTATTAGTAAAACAAATGTAATAATTACGTTTCTAGTAAATTATAACTAATTTAGAAATTATTTCAAGTTAAGTTAGTTTTGTAACACCGGGGCTTGTTATCTGGCATATAAACATTTATTGCAAATTTTAACTCTTGCGTTGGATGTTTGTCAGGTTAAACAGTCTATTCCAACAGTATTGCCGTTATTTACAATTATGTTAAAACTCTTCTTGCTCTCTCCTTGGTAACAGAAATTAAAATTCTTAGTAAATGCTCGCACATTTCTACCTTGTTAAAAATCCCAGAGAAATCCTACGTAATGTCAAAGTCCAAAAGATAGTAGTTTTCCTTGTTTAGTAGGACTATTAAATCTGGCAATTGTTGCAGTAGAGTTTCCAACGTAACATCCGCCAGTTCTACTTTGTAGGGAATACAAACTAGTTGGATGTATTTTTTATTTACCTTCGACAATCCATCTCGACCTATAATTTGCACAACACCTTTTGCCATTCTGTTCTGGCTGTTTAAAAGAAATGACATCTTGGCCTTAACTCCATGCCTGTCAGAAACAAAAGTACCAAATATTCCACGAAGGAAACTATTAAACGAACCACACATGTCTTTCTTTACAATCGGTACCTTTCCTTCTCCACCGCAAGGTTCCATTCTAATTATGTAAATTATCTAATCAAATTATCTAAATTATGATTGCAAAAGAGACGTTTTTGGCTGTAAAAAGTTACATCTACAGGTGTATGAATGATTTTATAGTTTATTACATAATAAAATTTATAAATGTTCTAAATAAACCCTCAACTGATCGTAATTATTGTCAACTGTTAATTATGACTACGGAAACTTTGTAATATTCCTTACAAGTGAATTAAAACCATAGAAATTACATCATTTAAGTAAGTATAATTATGCTACTTTAACCTCATCGATTTAGATTACATTACTTCTTAACTAAAAAATATTTGTTCCTCCGTGTATTTTATCAACCTTTATTATGGAGCAAAATACAGTGTTTCACTTCTTTTAGTCAGCTTCTCTATCTCTATCGCTCTTCTCATTCTCCATCCCTCAAGTTTCTTGCTTCCGTCGCCACATCAACTTCATTGCGCCACAATCCCCTCGGTCTCCCTCTTCTTCTTCTACCCATGGGCCTCCAGTCGGTTACAATTCCAATCCATTTACTACCGCTTGTCCTTGTATGTCCGTACCAGATCAATCTTTTTCTTCGATGAATTTAATTATATCGGATTCAACTTTCATTCTGTTTCGGCTTTCTTCATTTCTTATCGTATCCATGCTTGTAACCCACAGCATCTTCTCCAGTACTCCATTTCCACTCATATTTTGTCTTTTTATTTCCTGTTTCCTCCACATATGTCATAATACTTCTGCCTATTTATGCATTTTGCAGTGTTATCTATACTCCTACTCCATATGACAGGGTGTAGTTACCTTATGCACATTCTTGTTCGGGCCAGTTTAATTTTTATGTCTTCTTCCGTATCCCCCTTTCGTTTAATAGTTAATCCGAAGTATTTGAACTCTTCGGTTCCTTGTATTTCAATGTTATTGTCAATATTTAGAGTTTGCGTGAAGTTGCTGTTTGTAGGTATTGTGTTTTGTCATAATTAACTTCTAGCCCAACTTTTTCGTATTCTTCTTTTAGTTTCCGCATTATGTAGCTTAGATTTCCTCGTTCTGGGCGATAACAATTTGTCGGCGAAAAAGAGGGTGTACATAAGTTCGTCTCGAATGGGTAACCCCATTCCTTGGCATTTTCTTTTCCACGTTCTTATATATTTTGAAGAGCGTTGGGGATGTGCTGCACCCATAGAGTAATCCTTTGAAGGTTCGAAGGGCGTTGTTACGGTTTTAGCAACTTTTTTTCCAATTTGGTTTCCACAGAGTGGACCAAAAGTCTGGAAACGCCCAATTATCTCGTAAATTGTTACTCCGAATTGTACAAAATTTAGGATAAGCCTATATTGGGATATGGAGATACCAGATTTGACATTTGCAATGTAGCCAGATTTGCCGTTTTCTGATATTATTAGTGACTTTGGTTTTTTAAATACATCACCCTGTATGTGCAGTAACTATTGGAATCTCCTTTTCAATACGAGTTCAACCATATGTAACACTTATGGTTTTATGCGGTCTAGAAGGTCTTAAATACATAAAACGCCTAATCGTCTCAATAAATTTTTTAATACAAACTATGTTCAACTACATTACAACCTAACAGTTGAAAGATTACAACATTTTTAACACAATGATTACTTAATCAAGAGTTCAAAATGTGCTCCATTTGTGAGTTGACAGTACCCTAATCGCATTTCTCCATGATTGTCTAGAAATTAATCGAGATTCATTGAAAATTCGTTGCCTTAGCTCTACAAGACTTGCTGGTTTAGTTTTGTAAACTGAATTTTTCAAGTATCCCCAATAAAACTAATCTTTAGGATTGAAATCAGGTGAACATGGAGGCCATTCAATACTACCTCGCCTACCAATCCATCGTCCGGGAAATATCTCATCTAAATCATGGCGAACATTTACACCAAAATGAGCTGGAGCTTCATTTTGCTGAAACCACTTCTGATTAAAATTGGTTCCAAACAAGTTCCTCAATGTAGGTACAATTTCATTTTTAAGTAGCATTTCGTACTTATCCTTATACTTATATTTTATCCTTCGATAAAAAACGACCCAATCAACTGAGTATACCTAACCATACACTTAATCTTTGTGGTCTTTTAGTATGGTTTCCACGCATGCAGTGTGGAATTATGTCACTCCTGTCCCTTAAATTATGTCGATTTACACTCCCACACAGTGTAAAGGTTATTTAGTCGGAAAAACATATTTCCGTCATTTTCAATTTTACCCAACATTACCTCAGTGAACTCTAATCTATGGTCGAAGTGATCTTCACTTAATTCTTGCAATAAATTAATTTTGTATGGTTAAAATTTATTCTTATGTAATACACGTTAAGTCTGAATAATGACCTATATCATGTAACTGTGCAACCCCGCGTGAGGATGTATGTGGATCTTCAACGAAACTCTGTATTACATCTAAAGTTTTGTTGTCATTTATAATTGTTTTTGGCCTACCTGATCGGTATCTATCTTTTACTCTTCCAGAGTCCTAAAGGCGTTTTACAGTTTTTTGTACCATCGCCTTATGGATAGGAGAACTGTTTGGGAAAGTATCGTTGAATAAGTTGGCTACTTCACTATGAGATCTTTTTCTGTTGCCCTCTCATCTTTAGAATAGTAATTCGTTTTTCTTTTTCATTAACAACCATTTTAGAGAAACAATTTACTTTGCAGAACTTTTGAAAACACATCAAACTGCTGTCAGTTTTCTTTAATAATGTAAATGGTGAACAAATGTCAAAATCACAGCATTCTATATTTAAACATTTAAAGTTCTTCAAATCTACATATTTTGCACTGTTTTATGTATTTAAGACCTTCTAGACTACATAAAATCATAAGTGCAACATGTGGTAGAACTCGTATTGAAAAGGAGAGAACGACTGGATATACAGGGTGATGCAAATTTAGCAACATTGCAAATGTCAAATCTGGAATCTCCGTATCCCAAAATAGGCTTATCCCAAATTTTGTACAATTCGCACTAGCAATTCACGAGATAATTGGGCGCTCCAGAGTTTTGGTCCACTCTGTATATTTTTATTGTTACATTAATCAGGTTTGTCAGGATTTTGAGGTCCTCCATCGCCTTCCATGATCTCTTTCTGGGTACCTTGTCGTATTCTTCTCTAAGAAGATCTACAAACGTTAGGTGCACTGAACAGTTTTTCCACTTTCTTTCTCTTATCTGTTGCAGTGAATGTATATGATCTATACAGGACTTTCCAGCCGCGAAGTCTGCTTGTTCACCTCCAATATTTCCATCTATTTCTTTCTCAAGCTTAGTTTTTAAAAGTTTTCTATATATTCTAGCTATTGTATCACTGCCATGCCCCAGTAGTTTTCACATTTTTTTCTATTGCTCCTTTTAGATATTGATGTCATATGCGCTATTTTCCATTCTATCGGGACATCCTCTTCATTCACTACACTTGTATGAACAGGATGTTCTCCTGTTCTTGTTTCTTTGGAGTTTTTGTATGTTCTTGAACCTTGTCCCGTGAATCTGTTAATAGAATTTTATAGTATTTTCCCCAGTTTTCAGGTTTTATCTGCGATCAAATTACTTTTTCCTTTCTGTTTGTTTGCAGACTTTTTAATGCTTTCCAAGATTCTGAGCTTCTTGTACCTCCCAGGAATTCATCAACATGTGCACATGTATTTTCCCACTGGTTCTTCTTTTCCCCTGATATCAATTGTTTGACATTTTTATTTTTGTCCTTATGTTTCTGATAATCTTCCATAATTTTTGTGTTTAACCACTTGTAGAATACCTTTTTTCCCTTATATCTTGTCTAGTGGATTCTGTTATGTTGTATTTGTATTTCCTGTTCTCCTCCTTTATTTCTCCCAGTGCTTGTATTGCTGCTTGTTTAACGCTGTTTCAATAACTACCGTTTATTTTTTCTTTTGCGATTGTCTGCTTTCTGAATCAAGAAGTTTTAAGAAAGGAAAAGTGACTGTTAAATAAGTTGTTTTGTAATGTATTCCAATATTTATGTAGAATAGTCGTTTATTGATATTCGATTAAGATTGTCGACATCTATTGCCAAACTGACGTATATTATGTACCAGCTCCATTAAATAAATAAGTTTTTTTTAACTGAATCTACGCCTTAGTGTTACCATTTTATACCTGTAAATTTTAAATTTAACTCGATAATCTTTAAATTCTCAATAAAATTTTATGGTGTGTTTTTGTATGATTTGAGTATTATGCAAATCCTTTATACAGAATTTAATTACTTCCGCAGAAGTAATCACTTTGTTGATTACTCCTACACATAATTGAACTTAACCTTAAAATGTGTAATTTACTCTTGTTTTATACAGTGTGATGTTGCCGAATTTTCAATGGTGGGAGGCTGGGTTAACACGCTAATATTTTGGGTGAAAAGAAGTAAAAAATGAAACAACAAATACCTACACCGATCCCTTGAAAACCACAACCTAGTGAAAACTGACCATTTAAGTGCCTACTTATAACCATCCCACTTTCTGAATATTTTTTGTATTTTTCCAGAGGAGTTTACATTAAGACAATGTATGGAATACGTAAAAACTTATGTTTCTGAAGAAATCAGCGTTAAAATGATATAGTTATAGTGGAGTTTTATACAGCATTGTCAATGAAGACAGCGTACCTTCAGAGTTGATAATTACTAAAGTAGAAGTGAAACATAGTAAATTTATTGTCAAATTAAGTTTCTTAGAAGAAAGAAAAATATTAATGCATATGAAAGGCGGATTGTGGCAAAAAGAAATCGAAAATAATAGAACAGGAAAAGTTACTGTGTTATTTTCAAATGAAGTTGATATAAATGCATCAAATGTTTCTAATAATTTCCAGGTAAAATAGACGGTGAAAAATGTAAAGAAACTTATTAACAAGAATTAAAAAAATCGTTTA
>JARFJB010001580.1:517500-580000 GCA_036346205.1 Vesta saturnalis
ACTTCTACAAGTCCAATTGTATTAGCGATGTGACTATTTTTTTATAAATTAAATCATAACTAATTATTTTAAACAAATTATGATTGATTTAAATCATAGATCTTGGATTTAAAAAAATAGGTGTAGCTTAGTTATTACAGCCATTTGTTCCTTAATCTTTCCCGCCCGTACTCCTGTTCAATCCCTGACATACATCCTAAAATTATAATATATTCTCAATATTTATCTTTTGTTAATATCCTACCTTTATAACCCTTAGAATCATAAATCCTTTTAATCAATAAAATATCCAATGATTTTTAATCAAAATTGTGGGTTATATTTATGTTTATATTTTAAACAGTTTAAATACTTGCGGATAAATCACGATAAATTCAGACCAATCCCTTGTTTCCTTGTTTGACAACTTCGTAGTTATATACAAAAATCGAAAAACTACGGTATAATTGAAAAAAAAACACATAAACAAAACTATAGTAACCTAACAAAAGTAGATTAGATAAACAAATCTACTGTAACCTAACAGAAAAAAAATTGCATGAGCCGGGAATCGAACCTCCCTCGCCCGGGTGGCAGGCGAGCAATACTACCAACCGTGCTTTTCCGTTTTGATGTTGAAACTGTTTTTTAAACTATTTACAAGTTATACATTCAAAGCTATTACTTATTGGTCCGCACTTATAGAGAATTAGCCGCAAGTGTTTAAATGCGTTCACCTTGAATTGTGATTTACGAATTATCATTGGCTAGTTTTAAATTTTGATAAAATTTCGTCATCGGCGTACTGATTTTCTTTTCCAAATAAATGCGTCCGCATACCTAATATTTTTGTATCTGCCTTTTAATTAAAATTTTACCCCTTACATCATATTAACATTCATACCTATATTTTCTTGTATTAACCTATGCTTAATAAATGTACGCCACTGTTATATTATTCCGTCATTATTTTCCAGCTCATTAGAATCCGTATTCTTCTCCCTTATAGTTTCATCTTGGTCGTTCGGCCCAACAACCAATCAAATTGACTTCAAGAATCAAACACGATCCTTTTTTCTAATTCATGGAATTTCACGTCATTTTTCCTAAAAATTCTTTGATATCGTGTCTCCTTCAAGGGTATTAGTAGGTTTATTGTACCTTTTTTCCAAAATTTGGGATTTAACCCCCCCAACCCGCTACCTATAAGTGTTACTGTTATCCTACAAGGACCAGAGCAATCCATAATTGGGATTTTCAAGGTAACGGCGCTGCTAGACCTAATCATAAGTTGATAATTCCAAACAACTTTTTTTTTATTTCGCACACCTGAATTAAAAAAAAAGAAACGTGTATATTTGTTGATGCAAAATATTTATTTAATCTTACAATTGTTTATTGCAAGACCACTCAACATCTTGTAAGTAGCCAATTATTATTAATTTTAAATTACATCTATTCCTTCTCCAGGGCCTCTTTTTCTCTCATACTCTTTGAGTGTAACTCATCTCTACGTCGTAATCGTGGCTAATCGTCCACTGAGATCAACTACCACCCAGATAAACCTTCTAACATTCCATCATCACCTAATAAAAAAAGAGAGAAACAATCATTCCTTCTCATTTATCATCTCACAAAGAAATATTCATCCATCATGTCTCAATTATTTTTTTATTCAGTTGTTACATAAAAGAACTCACCCACTAATTAGTTTGTAACAAAAGTACCTTCAATATCTTTTATTAATGTTAAATCAGTCTAAAGTATGAATTAATTTGATTTATTTAAGTCTAGTGTAAACTCGAGATCTTCGGGCAACTACTTTAATTTTTATTAATGCATATATTGTTTCTGTTACGCCAACCACGTTTTTTAAATTATTTGGTTACTGATAAACCATAACCGTTTTTTTACTATTATCTCTGTTTTTTTTTAATAAATGCCTATTGTGTACCCACACGCTTCTTTTCTTTCACGGTCCTCCCCTATCATCTGGGAATTCTTCTAATTCGGAGTTACGGCCCAATAAATGCAACAAGTTAGTGGCGCCTCCAGGAATTGCTTTTTTGAAATGGTCTAACCATAAGAGAACTCACTCCCATTCCTCCGTGAGCAGCTGGCTTGCCGTAGGACCACCTTTCACTATCCTACCCTAACACAGTTGATAAATCGATTAAATATTTGATAAGACTAAAAAGTGGAAAATAATACTATGAAAAAATAAACTTTTTTAAAAAGTACGCTTTTATTTACACGTAGAAACTGCACTAAACAGGAGAACATAATTTTTCTTTGCACCAAAATGTGATCAAAAATAAAAGCGTGGGGCGTTCATATTACAAACATGTGACGGAGAGAAATGAATTGTGATGAGCGCTCATGCTTTTATTTTTAATCGTAATAGTTATTTTCGTAACTAATGCGCTGTTTACGCATTTCTTGGTAGGAGGCCGTTCTTTTTTATAAAATATAAGGCCGAGGACCAAAAATGTGACAACGCACGTGTTGCGAACAAAATTTTTTGTAATCGTTTACATAAAATTAGAAAAAAATTAAATTTTGAAATATACATGCAATACATAAACAAAACAGTTTATATATTTAGTTATATACCACTTTTTTGTTTATGTATTAAAAGTAATGATTACAAAAAGGTTTTTGATCACATTTTGGTGCAAGGAAAAACATTATTTTTTCCTTTTTAAGGCCGGTTTTTCAATCGCTGGTAAACTTGAAGGTAAACTTAACCTACAACTCCTGGTTAACTTCTGTTAACTTTCGGGCAGTGCACTTCAACCCCCGGCAACCTCTGGGAACGGAACCTGTGGTTAGCGATTTATTTTCTACTGTTGGCTACACTCCATATCGGTTATTTGACTGAATTAGGTGACTTTTGCTGTCAGACCGGTAAGTTCGCAGACTTACTAATCAACATAACCTCAATTTCTTGTTGGTTTTGGAGTTTCGTTAGTTTTACAAGCGATTTTACGCTAATTAGTGCCTAGTAATTTCGCAAACTTTCGTTCTAATACTGTGTAGTGCGTATCACGAAGAATAAGAAAAGATGCACAATTTTTTCCCAAGAAGAACAACATAATTGAATTGCCCTCGTTGATAAGTATAAACATATCGTCGAATGCAAGAAAAGCGGTGCCCTAACGTGGGATCAGAAAGAACAATGTTGGCTTCAGATTCAGAAAGAATTCAACGTATCAAATGGAAATTTCCGAACGGTAAAACATCACAAGGAAAAATACCTAAACTTGAAGCAAAGAAAAAGTTTTATTTAGAGAAGCAATCTATTAAACGAACAGGTAAAATAACTGATCTTGACACCAGCATTAAAAATAATTTGAACGAACAGATAACTGGTGTGGAAAGTACGATAGTGATGTAGTTTTTTGAGGCGAGTTCGAAGCACTGCTATGTTATACCTAAATAAATACACTGTGATTTTACAGGACCAAAAAAAAAAAGATTTCTTCAAATACCAATGGAAGCGAAGTGGAAACGTTTAAATTTGAAGGTCTGTATAATAATTTTATAATAATTCTGAAGTAGATGTTAATTATTTTTATATTCCAAACAGAACCAGGTCCGTCACAACCAGGGCCATCACAACCAGGACCATCACAGCCGGAGCCATTACAGCAAGGGCCATCTCATCCCAGCAAAGCCATAGATCAACACCAAGCCCCAATTCACATCCAGCCAATGAAGATCCCCATTGTTCGGAAGAATATTCCTCAAATGACTTGGAAAAAACCCAGCAACAAAAATTACGAATTAATTAAAAGTAAATTAGAATTTATGAACCTCCAAAAAGAAAAATTTTTGGAGGAATATAACCTCCAAATGATTTTATTAAAAAAATAAATAAAAAACGAAGACTTAAAAAAACAACAAATATTGAAAATGTAATTTGTAGTAATTGTAATTATTTTTTTATTATTATATGAATTTCTTAATCTGGCAAAATGATTATTTATTAAAGTGGATCGTACAGCATTCTTTGGTGCCACTTGATTCACAATGTGTACATCATTATGTCCTACATTATTAACTAATTCGATAGCTGCTTCTTGTTCTGCATTCACCGTTGGTACTTCTTCATTTACATCACAAGCGATATTGTGTAATGCAGCAGTTGCTGTAATTAGAGCTTGAACTGTATCTAACTGAAGCCTCAAACCTAAAGCCAAAGCAGGAAATCGCCTCTGCCAGGCTCCATAGGAACGCTCCACAACGTTTCGTGTCCGAATTTGCGACTCGTTGAATAAATATTCTGCTTCATTGTAGGTATGTCTCAAAGGGGTCATCAAATAAGGTTTGACAGCATATCCACTGTCTCCCACGAGAAGGACTCAACCGAAAACGCCATTTTAAAAAGAATTATGTATAGCGAAATTTCTAAATATGTGTGAGTCATGGGCTGACCTTGGCCATCGCGCCACAATGTCGCGAATTTTTTAATCCGGATCTGCAATCGTTTGCACATTTAATGAAAAAATTGCTTTTTGTTGCGGTACAACTCGGTGTTGTTTCCACCAGGTGAGTGTATACGCACATGACTGCAGTCACTCGACCCAATCCATCGAGGAAATCTTGCAATGTCGTAAAATTTTGTCTCACTCTTTCGATTTCTTCATTTTGTGGCATTACGTAACGTGGTCTGAGAGCTGCAAGTGCTCGACTTACACGTTGTACCGTTTTACTTGCCGTAGATTTGTGCACTACAGCAACAAGTAAGGAGCCCGTGGCATAAAATCTTAATGCTAGCAGGAATTGATTTTCAGGTAACAAACAGTCATTCCTCCTAGTAGGGTACGCAATAGTGTCTTCAATTTCCTCCACTATATTTTGTAGTTCTTTTCGATAAACGAAAGCGAATGAAAAATTCATGTTCATCCCATTCCTCAAAATGGTCAGTTCTAAGTCTAATTGTTTTTGGTCATCTTACTTCCTCATCACTACTAAATACGTTAATATCATATAACTCCATGTTATTTATTGAAATTACCCCAATTCACAGTATTTTATTAGGATACAAAGTACTTCAGTTTTCAGTTAACATACACGTTATCAAAGCATTCGATATTTGACGTTTTGCGCTTACCAAAAATCACTAAATTCAGTTTAGTTTAGGAACTCTATGTTTCAAACACAGCCGGATTTCAGTGGTAATTATGTTACTTTTACTTTACCATAAGGCAAACCTAAGGTAACTGAAACCAACAGTTAACCAGATAGGGGAAAGTAGTACGAGTTGATCCCATGAGGTAAGATGATCCTATCTAATTGCAGCGTTGTTATTAATGCCATCTAGTTGTATTTTTTGGTAAAACGTAGCCTTATACACCCACGTGCGTCAGTCGATGCGTGATAGCGGCGTGAGTGACGTAGTACTGGTTTTTACGACAAAAATAAAAATAGTAAGCCGTTGATATAAGGTAAGGTTGACTTTAAGGTTAAATAACTTTTAAGTTAGGATGGTGATTGTATGGCTGTCATTTTTGTGGCTTTCTCATATGTTCAATGTTGACTTTGCGCAGCGAAATAATTGTGTAGTGCTTATAGGTTACGTTATCAAACATAATGAATAACAAAAGTTGAATTCGGGGTAAGATGATCCCAGGGATCATCTTGTACCATGACCTTCTATATGAATCATTAAAACTTACAAATTTCTTACTTCACAGTCATAAATAGCTTGCAAAACGGACATAATGTTTACTTTATGTAATTAAATAAGTAGGCAAATACTGTTTGATCTTGTTTTTGTAGATATTTCTGTAGATTAAAAATATAAAATGCTAAATAAACATTTTCCTTTTGTTAAAGGTGATGCCGCGTGATTATAAAAGAAAAACCACTCGAGGGGGGTGGTCGGAGGCATCAAAAATGGTATGGCATATAAACGAGCGAGCAAAGAATTTTTAGTGCCCGTTATGTCATTAAAACGACGAGCGAAAGGAAAAAATAAAATAGCTATTGGCGCAGTAAAATATTTAGGTGGAAGAAAAACAGTTTTTACATTCGAGCAAGAAATCGAGCTTGTGAACCACATCAAAGACATGGAGACAAGAATGTATGGGTTAACAAGAAAAGATGTGTTATCATTGGCATATTAACTTGCAGTCAAAAACAATATTTCGCACCCATTCAAGAGAGAAAAAGAAGGAAATGATTGGCTAAAAGGATTTAGGCAAAGACATCCGGATATCACCCTTCGTGCTCCAGAGTCCACTTCAACTGCTCGAGCGCGAGCCTTTAACAAACCCGTAGTAGAAAAGTTTTATTCTACATTGAAAGACATCCAAGAAAGAAAAAACTTTCCTTCCCATCGAATTTATAACGTAGATGAGACGAGCATTTGTGCGGTACCAACTAAAAACACAAAAGTATTTACAAAAATTGGACGTAAACAAGTAGCACGAGTTACATCAGCTGAAAGAGGGCTGACTACAACAGCTGTAATTTGCATGTCTGCTTCTGGAACTTTTGTTCCACCCACGTTTATTTGTCGAAGAATCCGTATGAAGATTGAGTTGATGGATGGTGCACCACCAGGGTCCATATGGGCATGTAATTCATCAGGGTGGATGAAACTGGATGTTTTTACAGATTGGTTTGACCATTTTTTACGCTACACGAAGCCTTCCGAAAATGATCCAGCGTTGCTGATTCTAGACAGTCACCTATCTCATACAAAAAATTTACAAATAATTTTAAAAGCACGGGAAAACCACGTTACCATTGTTTGCTTGCCACCTCACTGCACACATAAACTCCAACCTTTGGGTGTCAGTGTTATGTATCCCTGAGCGTTTTTCACAACCAATCACTAGAAAAATAGATGAACAACAATCCTGGTAGGCCAGTGACCGTTTTTCAGATAGCAAAGATTTTTGGTGAAGCTTACTTAAAAGCTGCAGTTCCAACAAATGCTATCAATGGATTTGCTAAAACCGGAATATGTCCTTTTGACCCCGATGTGTTTACCGAAGCCGATTTCATTGCTGCTGCAACAACTGAAAATGAATTGCATGAAGAAGGCCCGGGTTCACCACAATTGCCAGATGTGGAAAGTGAACGGCATAGAACACCATCGCCTATAGTAGAAGAACAACTTTCAGTTCGTAATCCTTATAATCACCGTTGCCATCCACGAGCAACGCAATCAACCGTAGTGAGTCACCATTACACTTAAATGATAGCAATCTTGGATACTTTGTCATGTGAAAAGGAAGACCGCGCATACGGCAATTTTAACCAGCACATCATATAAAACTTACTTAGAGGAAGAAACTAGCAAGAAAACCGGAAAAGAAAATAAAAGGCCACAAAAGAAGCAAATTAACAAAAAAGCTGTACTAAAAAAGAAACAGAAAGGAAAGGGAGTAGGTAAAGGAATGTCAAAAAAAAGGAAGAAAACTTCAAATGCCTCCGAATCTTAATCATCTGGAGAAGAAGACGTAGAATGTCTGTTTTGCACGGACACGTTTTCCAAAGATAATCAGGATGAAGGATGGATAAGATGTTGTGTTTGTGAAAAATGGGGTCATGAAGCTTGTGCCGGGATAGATAGCGATGATCCAGATAACTTTATTTGTGATTTATGTAGCACAACACCAAGCAAAACGCGTTGGGACTTTTAAGAGAAACAAACCAAGTTCTTTTAATTTTTTGATGACATCTTGTTGAAGATTCTTTAATGTTGACTTTCAAAATGATTGTTGTCCCAAGTATTTTAATTTTTTTTATTTTTGTTTTATTATGAATTATTGTTTGTTTAAAGCATATACTATGTTATTTTTTTTGCCGTTCAGTTTATAAAACCTTAGTTAAAATAAAAACATTGTAAGCTCAAGCCGATTTTTGTTTTATTTACCTTATTATTCTAAAATCCAAAACAGGGTAAGATAATTCCGGGGATCATCTTGTCCATACCGTAGGGATCATCTTGACCGCCGGGGTGTACAAGATGATCCCTTGGCAAACTTTTTAAAAAAGGAAAATATTATAATGATGCCCTAATGAAAACATTTTTTTGAGCATGGCAATAGTAATATAAATAATGAAGGCAATAGGAAACTTCTTCATATTGAATTGTATTGAATATTGTTGAAATTACGTCCATTTTACCTTAAGGGGATCATCTCGTACACCTTTCCCCTAACCTACAATTGAAATACACTGTTCTGTGCTATAACGCCTGGTTTTCTACAAACTGGCAGTTAACCTGCGATTGAAAAACCGGCCCTTAGTGCACTTTCTACACGTAAATAAAAAAGCGTGCTTTTTAAAGTTTCATATTATTTTCCTTTTAACACCCTAGGTGTGTATATTCACGGTGTTAATGACAACTGGCAAAAATATAGATATTTATTTTTATAGACAACATAATCAATACTTTTGTAAATTTAAATAAATAACTGTAAATGTTAAAAAAACATTAGATTTTGTTTATAATAACATTATAAATAACTAAGTAAATTAAAATGCCGTAATGTTATACTATTTTGTTCATAATACATTAAGCGTCCAATTCAAAGTTGAAAAGTGACGAAAATATCCATTTTGCAACCATCAACCCTATCCATAAGTATCAATCATTTTTAATTTTAATGCATCTGCAACCAAATTAAATAGTTTTCATAAATTTTCCAGTCATTTTTTCTAAATATTGTGTGATTATATAGAAAGTATTGAAGTTTAAATTACATAAATGCAAAATCTAAAGAATTTAAATATTTAAATTTCCCAGTCATATTTCATATAGTGAATCAATGCACATCTATTTAATAAATAGAGAAAAAAAGTAATTTTTCAATTCACTATATATACTTGGTATTGTTACATTTATCACTAGTTCTTTTTTTGCAAGAAAAAAACATGGCAAATAGGGTATATATTTAATTATGTAACATAAATTTGAACTGTTTCGTAATAATTTCTTAGACAAGGAAAGAGAAAAGCAATTTTATTTGCTTTACTCTTAGTATATTTCTATCTTTATCTTAGTGGATGGGTTGTTGATTGTTGTGTGGAACTGTCAAAAATTTAATCCGTCAGTGCTAAGCAATTTCTCAACATAAACCAAAAAGAGAAATATATTCTTAATTTATTAAAACATATTTTAATATAACTCAATCAAAATGCAAGGATTGAGCATTTCAAGTTTAAAAAAACATCGGGCTGTACGTATTATATAACAGCTTTAAGAGTTGCTTCCAAAAATTGACTTTCAATTTTAATTATTAAAGTGGTTTTTTATATTGTAGCTCATCCCACTTTATGTGTGTGTTGGAATAGGTTGTGCAGGAGCAATTGGATATACACTGCGTTTAGCTTTACGTAATCCCGATGTTGCATGGATTAACAAAAGTGATGGTCAAGCTGCTTCTAATGAAGATTACCGAACAAAGCAATATAAGGTAAATATACTTTAACAATCATTTAACAGGTTCTAATCAAATTCTGTTTCAGTTTTATTCTCCTAATGTAGACTATAGTAAACTTGAAGGTCCACCTAAATATTAAATTATTATTATAGATTGTTATAACTTAGTACTTGTGTAGCAAGCATTATGTGATTATATACATTAAAGTAATATCTTTGCAAATAAATCGTTAAATTGTATCTTGTTTTATAATGCTAATTAATAGTAATAAGTATTTAAAGAAATTGGTTATATATCCATCCTTTACTTATAAAAGAACAAAAAACATATTCAAATAAGCTTATACACAAATTTAAATAATTTATAAAATTAATTCACTAAAAAAACATCTTTAGGATATATGTAAGAACCTAACCTCAACATTCATTTGAACTAAAGTATGGCATCACATTGGGAAGAATTTTATTCAACACATTTACCTCCAACTGATTTTGAAGACAATAGAAAATTATTAAAAGAATTTTGTGAACGCCATAATAAAACTAGTCAGAGGATAGTCCTAATAACTGTAAGTCCAAGTTAATTTGTTAACAGTGTTGTTAATTCATACATTATTTTAGTCGGGAGGAACAACAGTTCCGCTAGAACATAATACTGTGAGATTTGTAGATAATTTTAGTGCAGGTACTAGAGGGGCAGCATCTGCTGAATATTTTTTAGAGCATGGATATGCAGTTATATTTCTACATCGTTTGAAATCATTAGAACCCTTTACAAGGCATTTTACAGGACAAATGTTTATGGATATGTTAGAATTAAATGAACGAGGACCTAGTACTACAATAACAGGTAGATTGGTTACTATAAACTCTCCATGTTAAAACTTTGATTGCTTAATTATAATTTACATAATTCTTTACGGAAGAATGAATAGATAAATGACAGGAAAAGTAAATGTGATTGGGCAAAAATTTAGAAATTGAATTGAGAACAAAAATCTCCATTTTGAGGTCTTTCGAGACCAAAAAGTAGAGTATTAAAGGTGAAGTATGTTTGTGTGACTAATATTTTGAGTGTAATATCTAAGATTTTATGTAGAGTATTGCAAGAAGTATTTTGTAAAAGGGTGGACTCATATGTTCGAAATAACTCGAAAGTTAAACAAGATTCAATTTTGAAATGCTTACCGTCAACCTTCTTTTTTTAAGTAGTATGTTGTTTTATGTTTGTTTGAATGGTATATATAATTTTAGATAGAAAGCTGTTACTGTCATATCTCTACATTCAATTGCTTTAGATATACTTCCATCTTTTTAAACAAATTTCCTGTTTTAGAGGAAACTAAGTTTTACATTGGAAGGCACAACAGTGACAAATTTGAAAGTGATGATGTTGACATTTATTTTGATATCTATGAAGCTATCATTACCCATACTTACAGACTCACAAACTCATTTTTTCAATTGAACATGCTGAATATATACTGTGTTTGGATTTGCTGTTATCTTAAATGGTTTTTGAGTTATATAACTTTAGTGTTGGAAGTATTGAAAAATTTGTTTTAGTTGCATATGCAAACTAAAGAAAACAGACATTTCTCAAACTTCTTATTATTAGTATTTTTGTTTTGTTGATTGTCATAATGAATAATGAAATAGATTATTATTTAAACAACGATGTTTTGAAGTTATTCATTAAAGGTATTGTACCAAAATTGTAATCAAAGCAAGACATAGCTTCAATAAGCTAGGTATCTACATTTACCCATGATGATGTACATATTTTAGGAAAACTACAATAAAAATAAACGAGTAGAAAAAGCAGTGGAAAATTCTAAACTAAAAATATTGTTCAGTGCAACGCCCATTTTTTTGTAACATTTTAAACTTTATTGTACTTTGATAGATATCGACCTATCCAATCTGGTAATGCGGAAGTTCTTGAAGCACAGCTCATAGTTTATTTAGATTTTCCTGATGTATTAGTTTAGAATTTACCAAATTTTTTAGGTGCCACCTTAAAAAAAATTTAATAATGCAGCCAGTTGCACTGTCTATTATTACAAATCCACTGATCTCAGAATGCCCAGGTAAGTTCAGAGTACCAGCACACTATTATTCTGATAACAGCGGCTCTGTGATATATTTAATGAAGACTGTCTAAGAAATGTGTAACGATTCCTCTGAGTGAGTGTATGCTGTACATATCTCAAGCTTTCCAAACTTTTATCATACATTTGATAGCATCCATGATCTCTAATTACCATTGAGTACACATTAAAACTTATATTATCTCTTACAACATATGTTTTGTTGGGACCAAGTTTCTCTATTAATCATTCCTCCTTCTTTAAATTCACACACACACCAGTCTAGATGGTTTTGCAGACTGTTATATCTCCTTGAATTTTGATGTGTTAAAATTCACAAGGATGTATTTTGTGCTTTTGTAGAATTTTCTGAACAGACTAAATCTATAGAATGAAGTATTAAAATATCTTTGAAATCACAATAGATTACCTAAATCTGTGGAAGCTGATGGAATTGACTTATTCAAGTTGGTAGAATGATTTGGAGGTGCCTTACAAGTCAATTAATTATCCAGGGTGTTGCATTTACAAATCGCGACTTTTGTGCATTTAAAATTCTTTAAACTTGTTTTTAAACACCCTGTGTAAGAACGACTAAAATTTCTACTACTATCAAAGTAGGCTTATTTTACAAACTTGGTAGGGGCGATTTGCCTAAAATTATTGCTATTTAACAATTAATATATTGTTGTTAAAATATCTAAATTCTAAGTGTTTAGTTGGCGAAGTTAGTTTTATAACTGTTGAATTTTATTTACAAAAGGTACTATAAATCGTGTCATTTTTCAACAGTCTCGACTTTAAACCTTTATAAATATTTTATTTTCAATGCAAATCAATAAAATTCAAGAATTAGTTAGTTCGATTCTTTCTGAGCCTATTACCAAAAAGAAATTGTAACAACTTGTTTTCATTTGCTTGTAAATAGCCCAAACAAGCAAACATAACCAATTCTCACTACGTGAAGTAAGTAAACTTTTTTTTTGTCATAACATTAGGAATTTCCTAAATAACAAATGTAAAAATATTTTCTTAAAATATACTCGTGATTATCCGATTATGTGGTTTTGAAAAATGTGCTGTTATTGAATAAGGACGGCAAAGCGCAATTGTTTTTAATCTAGGAGAGGCGGCATGTACTATAGCGCGTGAATGAAAAATTTGTACATGTTTGTACCTTCAATTTAAGTCAATATATTATTTGTTAGTGAGCAAAAATATTATGTTAAGTGAGGACATATAAGGGTTGGAACCCAGAGCGGTATTACTGTAATATATATATATATATATATATATATATATATATATATATATATATATATATATATATATATATATATATATATATATATATATATCATACAGAGTGTTTAAAAAGATGCGGCAATATTAAAGGGGTGATTGCCCAGGTTATTTTATACAATAAAGTTCCTATAAACATAGGTCCGCAAACGCTTCGTTACCGATCTACAGCGCGTTGGAGTTTAATTTAAAAAAACAGTCATAATTAGATTTTTCCAAAACGGCTTGAGATATCATAATGAAATTTTACGCGTGTCAATAGCTGTGGGAGACGCATACTTTGCAATACAACACGATGTTTCAGTTGTACCATTGACGCGCGTATTGGCACGTCACAGGCTGTTTTTCAAGAAAAAAGGAGGATGCCGCTGATTTCTCTAAAAATAAAAAATATTTTGTAATTCTTTGTTCAATTGTGAAGAAAAAATCTCTCTTGACTTTTTATCGTACGACGTACCGTTTTTGAGTAAAAAAAACATTTTAGTGCATGTCCATTTATTACAGAAAAAAAGTTTTAAAAATCTAGGGTTTCATTCACGAGCAAAAACAAATATTTCACCAAACCAAAAATTACAAAAACTGTTCAAGGTGACCACCTCGAGCTCGGATGCAAGAATCCAATCTTCTCCTCATTGACTGACGAACTCTCTCAAAAACACCAGGATCTGTTTTAATTGAGTTGCACCCAGCTATGATTCGATTTCTTAAGTCTTCTACGTTTTCCAATGGAGTAGCTTACACCAAGTACTTCAAATGGCCCCACAGGAAAAAATCAAGGGGATTTAAGCCCGGGGATCGTGCAGGCCATAAGTGAGGTTAATCCAACGATTTCCGTATGTTTGTGTTAAGAAATCACGAGCTACTTGACTAAAGTGGGCTGGTGCGCCATCGTGCATATACCACATTGCATCTCTAATTGCTAATGGTACGTCCTCCAGAAATCCAGGGAGCGTGTTTTCCAAAAAGTTGCGATACACTCTCCGGTAAGTCTCCCGGGTAGAAATACCGGTCCAATTAGGCAGTCATCCACAATCCCAATCTAAACGTTCAAAGAAAACTGATGTTGAAAACGATCTTCAACATTTTCATTTGGATTTTCTTCACACCATACATGGTTATTATGGAAATTCCGTATTGCATTTCTTGAAAAACTCGCTTCATCGGTGAACAGAATCAACATCAGGAGTTGAGGTATTTGAACCATTTTGTGCAAAAGCCATTGACAGAATGCAATGCGAGGAGGAAAATCAGCAGGAAGAAGTGCTTGAACGCGTTGTATATGGAATGGATACAACAAATTTTCCTTAAGAATGTGCCAAACAGTCCCATTACTTACATCCAAAGCGTCAGCAATTTTTCGAGTAGAAGTACCTCGATCTTCTTCAATCATGTCCAGCACATCCTCTTCCAGCTCTACCGTTCTTGCTGTCCTTGGCTTTCCTGCTCCTCCATTTCGTCTTAATGTGCCCGTTTCACAAAGACGCCGATGAATACATTCGAAAGTTTTTCTATCTGGAGCAATACGGCCCGGAAATCTTTCAGTATACAACCGCCTAGCTTCTAATGCATTCCCATCAGCAAGTCCATAAATGTAGTGCATGTCGGTCATCTCGGAATTCGTATAGCGATTCATGATAGGAACTTCAACATTCACATCAGTGAATAATACAGGAATGTTTAAAAATATTTTTGTACGCATGATAAATGGACATGCACTAAAATGTTTTTTTTACTCAAAAACGGTACGTCGTACGATAAAAAGTCAAGAGAGCTTTTTTCTTCACAATTGAACAAAGAATAAAATTTTTTTTTATTTTTAGAGAAATCAGAGGCATCCTACTTTTTTCTTGAAAAATAGCCTGTGACATGCCAATACGCGCGCCAATGGTACGACTGAAACATCGTGTTGTATTGCAAAGTATGCGTCTCCCACAGCTATTGACGCGTAAAATTTTATTATGATATCTCAAGCCGTTTTGGAAAAATCTAATTTTGACTGTTTTTTTAAATTAAACTTCAACGCGCTGTAGATAGGTAACGAAGCGTTTGTGGACCTATGTTTATAGGAACTTTATTGTATAAAATGACCTGGGAAATCACTCCCTTTAATATTGCCGCATCTTTTTAACCACCCTGTATATGTATATATATATATATATATATATATATATATATATATATATATATATATATATATATATATATATATATATAGTTCAACCAAGCAAACAAAAGCTCTGAGAGGACGTACCTGAGGGAGCTGTTTTTCAACAGGTACATTCCATACAAAAAGTATTAAGGTGGCAAATTTAAATCAAATATATGGATTGCTTATTCAAAATTCTGTGAACAAATTTATTTATTTTATGTTAGGTACATCAAATGTTATTGAATTAATTACCAAAAACTTTTAAGTATTTATTGTTTAAGTACAAATAAGATGGTTTTGAAGTTATAACATTTTCTACAAATAATTTACACAATTTTTAGTTTTGTAAACATTTGTAAAATACTTAAAAAAACATCAGTCTGATCACATTTCAATATAAAGTGACTAATAAATTACAATGATTCTTCTACAGAACTTTCTTCCTCTTTATCTGATTAACTTGTATTTACTTGAAATGACAACCTTTCTACAGTTTTATCATAAGTGTAAATAATATAATAGCATTTAAAACATTCAACTAGTTCCACTTGATTCAATCCTAAACTGTATGTACCCTACTAGTTTTGATGTAATATAATTAATTCATATGTATATTTATGTAACCAGTCTCTTTTGTGGCAACGTGTCTGAGCTATCGAGGGAGCTAGTTCCACTCAATTCAATCCTAAACTGTACGTACCCTTCTTTTACTGTGTGTACATGGTGGTTTTAATAATTCACAATTATAAGGTTATGACTTTGTCATTAATTAGCACTCAGGTGCGTTTAGTTTATAGGTTTGCCCTAATTACACTGCCTAAAAAGTAACTTTTCTATATTCAAGTCTTGTGGGTCTGTATTATACTTGGAAAATTCAAGATTACAGACATCTTGTGACAAAAGAGACTGGTTACATTTATATATATATATATATATATATATATATATATATATATATATATATATATGTATATATATATATATATATTATATATATATATATATATATATATAATATATATATATATATATATATATATATATATATATATATATATATACAGTATGTCCCGGATCGACTTTAAAGAGGAAAATTCTCTTATTTTTGATTTCTCAGAAAATTTCATTCTTGATGATTTGCCCTGCTTGTTTTCAAACCCCCGAAACACCAATTACTTTCTATTTTACTCGTACGGTTCTCGAGATAATATCATTTTTCTTGAAAAATTTAAAACAAATTTAAAACAAATTGTGTACAGTGAGCCATTAGACAATGATGAAGAGCAATTGAAAAATAGGTTACGGAATGCTGTCCAGTCCCTTTCAATCGAAGAAATAAAGCGCAGTTTCAATGAATTCAGAGCTCGCATTGAAATCTGAGCGGAAAAAGGAGGAGCATTATTCGAATGGAAAATTAATAGTTCAGTTTTTTGAGAATTTCATTTCATTTTACCATCAATTGTTAAATTTATTAATTAAAACTTGTGAGACCAATTTGATTTTTCCTTTGAAACAAATCAATTTGCTTCAAAAAATTACGAAAAGCTCGAATTTTTCAAGATATTATCTCGAGAACCGTTTGAGTTAAATAGCAAGTAATTTGTGTTTCGGGGGTTTGAAAACAAGCAGGGCAAATCAGCAAGAATTAAATTTTCATAGAAATCAAAAATAAGAGAATTTTTCTTTAAAGTCGATCTGACATATTATATATATATATATATATATATATATATATATATATATATATATATATATATATATATATATATATATATATATATATATTATAGTGTTAATCAAATAGGGGCCTCCCCTGTAACTTTTGTACGGGTCGTTTGATTTTGTTCAAATTTTGGTGGGTTATATTAGTGCCAGTTTGAAATTTTTACATAAAAAACAATATGGCCGACTTCCGTTTCACCGGAAATGACGCAAAAGCTGAACATTTAAATGGAACACCCTGTATATTTTTACATATTTGGATTCTAGGGCTTCAAATACATACAGTTCATCTGTCTAATGTCAACACAGGCGCCATTTTATTTTTTTAAATATTTTTTTAATTTTAGATCATTATGACGTCATCTAAATTATAGATAATTGACGCACAATTGCCCCCACAATATTATTTTTCCTAATAATTAATTTTTATGGAGTTTGTTAAAGATCAAATTTAAAACTTACGGTTTTTTAACTAAAACGCACTGTTCCCAATAGAAACATACATGGGCCACCCTGTATGTTAAATAAGTCTTTCCAGTACTAGTAAAACGATATGTATAGTAATTTCCTTAGTTCCTAAATAAAGCAGTAATTTTCTAATTTTTATTAACACAACATGCTCCTAAAGCCGACTTTGTCAAAGTAAAATGACGTTTGAGTTGACATTTGGCAAATGAACTGTATGTATTAGAAGCCGTAGGATCCACACTTGTAAAAATATACAGGTTGTTCCATTTAAATTTTCAGCTCTTGTGTCATTTCCCGTGAAACCGGAAGTCGGTTATATTGTTTTTTATGTAAACAACTCCCAAACTGGCTCTAATATAACCCATCCAAAATCTAACGACCCGTTCAAAAGTTACAGTTATTTTATTTACACCCGATATATATATATATATATATATATATATATATATATATATTAATTATATTACATCAAAACTAGTAGGGTACATACAGTTTAGGATTGAATCAAGTGGAACACTAGCTCCCTCGATAGCTCAGATGGTTAAGAGTCCTACTCTAGATAATAAGTAGTGGTCGTGGGTTCGAATCCCACTCAAGGCTATCTTTTACTGTCTGTATGTGGTGGTTTTAATAATTCACAGTTATAAGGTTATAACTTTGTCATTAATTAGCACTCCGCTGCGTTTAGTTTTATTTATGACAAACATAATTCATTTGCCAAAATATAGCGGGCAATATCCTTCTTAGGGCGAATATGTTGACAGTAACATTTGACGAATTGAACTGTCTTTTTGATAATAAATTTTAACCATTTTGCAGGGTTGTATACCTTCTCATCTTGACAAATGCCGCACATTTACTAACACATATGTCAAAAATTCGGGACAATATAAAACTAAGATGACTGCCATCAGCTGTCAAATATATCTTATTTATATTGGAAAATCCGTTATCATGTCATGTTGATGACCGCAACGTGAGACAACATGATTACCTATCATAATATAGAATGTTTCTCACTTTTGTGAAGGTGACAGCCATTATACTTCACCTTTAAACATTATAAGATAAATTTGATTTTGTGATAAGTATGTGTAAAAACATTTTATATGTGTAATTGTAGATGGTTTAATACATTTGATTTACTTTTTATTTATGAATTAATCTGAATCGAACAATTTGATTGCAGTCAAACCAGATTGTGTGGATATTGTTGCACCAATATTAGCTAGATATAAAAACGCCCAAGATGCAGGAAGAATTTTATACGTCACTTTTACGACAGTGTCAGATTACTTTTGGTTATTACGAGCAGCATGTGAATGTTTAGCAGCTTTTCAAAAAAATGCTCTTTTGTATCTAGCTGCTGCAGTCTCAGATTTTTACATTCCTTCAAGTGAAATGGTAACAAATGCTCAGGTGTTTATGTTTTTTTGTAGCTTATTGTAATTTTAGCCAACACATAAAATACAATCACAAAATGGAGCTCCTACTATTTCCTTACAGCTGGTGCCAAAATTACTAGCTCCTCTTGTAAATTTATGGGTGCCACATGCATATGTAGTCTCTTTTAAATTAGAAACTGACGAAAATATATTGATATCTAAAGCCAGGGACTCTATGAATAAGTATAAACATAAGGTAAGCAAAGTGGTACTTCATTGTATTCTTATAATTTTTGAGTTTGCCAAACTTGTCAGTAGATATTTATTCTAAGGGCCGAGATAACCTTATAAATTTATTCGCCAAGGAAACCATTGTATTATATTAACAATTATCCTCAAGAATGTTAACTGCTATACAATGTTATTAGAAGACTTCTATCTTGACATTCTAGAACAGCAGGACGCAATTATGTTTAAAATTCTATAACGTTCACTTCTGGTACATTATTTCAATTAGTAATAGGGTAATTATAGTTTGATTTAAACTGTTTAGTACAAGGTTTTTGAGTAGATAGGAGACACCCAGGTGGTTCTAAATAACCTATATTTAATATTTCAGATTTTTTATTACCAAGATATAAGGTGATTTATCCATTTTGCTCCAATTTTTAATTCTTCATAACTTATGGGCTACACTATATTTGTTTAATATTTACTACATATATTCTTTGTTCAATATGGGACCAAATAGCGCACGCAATTGGAATCCAGGTTCGGGTTAAAAAAAATTAACAAATATGATTTCACTTGAAAACAACACCCTGTATATCGGAATTATCAAAAATTTTTTTCCATGTTTGAACAGAGCAAGAAAATTTTATTACTCACTGAAATCGAAATATTTCGATAATAGGGACTATAAAATTTAAAGAAAAATAAGTTTTTTTCTTAATAAATTTTTAAGCTGTAATTGATAAAATTATTCGGCTTTTTATAATTCCCTTAATTTATGATCAAATTCAAGTGTGCACTATTGCTGGACCTAAAATTTCCTAATCACTGGATAGGAAGATATTCCAACAATCCATGGCCTGCAAGATCGCCTGATACCACCCCAATGGACTTTTTCCTATGGGGATATTTAAAGGAGAAAGTTTATAAACAGCTATCATTCAGAGATATTCAACATTTGGAAAATACAATTAGAAATTATATTCGAACAAATGCAAATGTTCAGAAATGTACAACATGAAATGCACAAATGTACAATACTTTGCATAGAGAACGGTGGGCACCACATTGAATGATAATGGTATAGGTAACACTTTTGTTTTGTTTGTGTTCCGTTATCAATTAATCTAGATTATTCCAATATTTTGAATAAAACTTCTTTCTTGAAATTCGAAGATTCTTTTATTTATTATATCTTAACATTTCAAAAGGTACATAGAGATATTCCAAAATGTTAAAATTTAAATATTTTGACATTCTCTATAATCCCCTCAGATTTGCTAGGTATAATCTTGAAGGAATATGTAGTTTTCCTCATTGGATACAAAAATTGAGGTATTTTTGGGGATAATTGTGAATAACCTAATTTGCCACTTATGCGGCAAATAAAACTTATGCTTTTTAGCGTATTGTGGTTCTATTAGCAAATAACTTACCTCCGAAATATTTTGTTTCCCGAAAAATATGGGGATGGTAGAAAAAAACAATGGAAAATATTTTTTGAGAAGCTGGCTGAAGTTGCATATTTGACATATTTTTTCAATTCTAAACAACTTTTTTGTTTATTTTGAAAAATAAGGGTACTTTACTCTTGAGCGCCGCATTCACATTTTCGAATCTCCTTCGTATAAGAAACGAGATATTCAAATTTTTGCAAGTCCATTTTAGGTTTGCGATCGAGCAGGCACTTTTATCAAGAATAAACTTTTCTGAGAAATGAACAATAAAAATTTTTTTTATTTGTATCCAACTTTATGCCGGTCACTCTGTGTGTATATATATATATATATATATATATATATATATATACACATATACACATATACATATACATATACACGGTGCTCAAATTCAAGTGTGCACTATTGCTAACTTTATTATTAGTGAAGCCACGAGGTCGGTTAAATCAGAGAAGTAGTAGTATTCTTTCCTCTGATTAACGTGGTGGTAACAAAAAAACAATTGAACATCGCGTTTCCAAATTATTTAAAAAAATGTAGTTTTCTTAAATAGGGCATCCTGTATATTTATACCCTAATCGATTGTCAACGCTTTTCTTAACATAAAAGATTATTATGAACTTCATCCTAAAACCAAAAATAAAGGAGATATGAGCCTATTTCACTGTTCGCTTAGGATACCATAAAATTTAAATAAAAACCAAATATTATACAAAATATGCTATATGTATTATTTAATTTAGTACCAAAGTACGTCCTTTAATTGTAGTTAACTATTTTTATTTCTAAATCATCTACGGATGCTATGCGAAACAACAAAACCAATTAATCTTGTCATTTTTACATTTATAAATTATTTTTGTGAAACAATTCATTTCAGTGTTAGCTGATACAAATTATTATAATGCCTTTTACACATTTAGAAAAATGTGATATGCTTGAAGTATACACAATATGTCAAAAAAATGCTGACTGTGCTCTTGAATGATATGATGCCCTGTTTCTAGAAAGAATAGCTCCAGCTCAAAGGTACGTTAAAAAAAAATTTGTGATGAATGAAGAAACGGAAATAAATGTGCTAGCTTATTTTGAAGTAAATCGCGAACATTCCATACGAGATTGCATGAGAGATTGTGGACTATGCTTTGGAACTATATGGAATATTTTGAAAAAACATAAATACGTGCTTATTAATACAGGCCTACTCAGAGTCTTTTACCAGGCGACCAAGAAAGAAGAATTATATTTTAGAAGTTTCTTGATGACCTTAATTTAGCTGATCATTAGAGAGTGTTTTTTCAGCAAGCCTCCACACAAGACTCAAAACGTCAATAATTTGATAAGTGGATTTTTTCATGATCGCATTATTGCTACCATGGGACCAGTTGGTCGGCCTGCACGATCTCCAGACATCACACTAATGGATTTTTATTTCTGGGGATTTTTAAAAAACAAAGTCCACCAAAATCGTTACAATAATATCGAAAATCGTCAGATAGCGATAACTAATATCATACGTAGCATGGATGGACGTACGGTTTGAAAGGCTACAAGAAGAGTACTTAATTGTGCCCAAAAATGTATTAAGCAAGGAGGAGATGTACAGTTGGGGCAACAAAAAATGGGACTATGGTTTTACAAGTTCAATGGGCATGTCTACTTTAAGTAGTACTTGACTTTCGTACATAACAATTGCAGTTCAGTCAAACTTTAATGCAATGCATCGATGACATAAGTAGAATGCTCTGATCAATTTTAATCTTAATATATTATGCTTTAGAATATACAACAAAAAAAACTTTGGTCTGATATTTCAAAGTAACTAAAATCTAAAAAGAAAAAAAACAAAATTTGAAAAACTACATTTAAAAAATCTAATTATAATACTTTGGTGATTAGGTCAGAAATTGTTAAAACAAAAATTAATAAAGAAATACTTTAAAGAGTAATTTAGTGATTAATGCAGTAACATGAAATTAATAATGTGTATGACCGCCCTCGTTGTCAATGCACTCCTGCAATCGTCTAGGCATTGACGCTACTAAATGCTGCAGATAATCGATTCCAACAGCCTCCCATGCATTTTCAATCGCCGCAATTAACTGGTCACGGTTTTGGGCAATGAAATGTAGTCCTTGTTGGTCTTGAATTGTCTTTGTGACCAAAGCCCAAACGTTTTCAATGATACTGAGATCTGGGCTTTGTGCTGGCCATGGTAACAAACGAACGTTGTTTTCCTGAAGCCAATTTCGGACTTTCCATGACGTGTGTATAGGTGCATTATCCTTGTAACAATAAATTCATTATAACCACAGTAAAAATTCAAAAGTTAAATAAGATAATATTCATATCTTAACTTACTTGTTGGAAAATGTAGTCTTCACCATATAAAACTTGAACAGAAGGAGTCATGATAGTTTCCAATATGTCTAAATATGCTTCGGAATTCATGCGCCCGTCAATTATCCAGCAAACTCCTGGCCCGCGATGGCTTACCCAACCCCAAACATTTACAGAAAACGACCACTACGTTTTTTAAAATTAACATATTCTGTTTCACATCGGGTTCTATCCGGTCGAAATACTTTTAGAGGTCGATTGTTAGAGCTACTGAAAGTTTTTTCATCGCTGAAAATAACTCGACTCCAAGGACTCGTTGATATATCGCCTGACAAATACTAAACAACATCCTTTGTTATCATTTGTTAATAGTTCTTTAGTGGCCGCTTCGTATTGTTTTATTCCAACTTAGCCCGAACCGTTGCACGACATCCAGGAAACATTGTTTCATTTTTAGCAACCCTGTAGCTCGTAAAAGGATGATCTCTTACATAAGCAAGTAATTCTTCGTCTTCAGCTGGTGTAGATATTCTTCGTCTGCCACTACCGACTGCTCTCGCTATCGTTTGTTGGAGAGTACATTTTATTCGCGCTCGTCCAACAGTAGATCGCGACACATTTAATAATCGCGAAATTTCGCGAACACTTTTACCACTCTCTAACTCAGCAACGATACGAGCTTTTAAATCAATGGTAGTATGAACAGGCATTTTAGAAGGAATCCTAGAAATACTATTAAACTAAACTAAACGGAACACAAGAATATTTAGAAATCAGAAATAAGTAATTATTCAAAACCCGTATCTGTCATACTGTCATTATTACTAATAATCTAAGGTGTTGGGATTAATCAATAATAAATTGAACTTGTAAAACCGTAGTGTCCCGTTTTTTGTTGCCCCAACTGTACTCGAACATTTAATTTAAGCTTTTCTAATAATTTTAACAAAAAATAAATCAAAGTGTTGGCAATCGATTAGGGTACAAATATACAGGGTGACCCATATAAAAAACTACATTTTTTAAAATAACTCGGAAGACAATGAGTGACAACGAAAAAATGTGTGTGCTTATGTTTGACGAAATTTGTCTCAAAAAAATTAAAGTACAATAAATATCAAGATATAATAGAGGGTTATGAAGATCTTGGTCTTTGGGAAGAAATAGCAAAATAGCCAATTCTGCTATGGTATTTTACTTAAGGTTATACAATTGGAAAATACCTTTTTGTTACTATATATCGTCAGGGCCAGTTGACAGTAGTTCTTTGAAAGACATAATCAGTACAGTTCTTCATGAAATACTTAATATTTCTTTAAAACCAATCATTATTGTTTGCGATCAAGGAACAAATAACAGGAGTGCGTTATCAAAATTAGGTGCTACAAAAGATAATCCTGCAATATACATCAATTCCACTAAAATATTTACATGCTTCGATATCCCTCATCTTTTGAAAAGCTTAAGAAACAATTTTATGAACAGAAACTTACATTTCCTAATTGATAAGAATCCAGTATCATGGAATGATATCGTTGAAACATACGAAATAGATAAAAAAAGCAAAACTTCTCACTCTGTAACAAAAATCACACCAATTCATTTAAATCCGAACTCATTCCAGAAAATGCGTGTCAAACTTGCTGCCCAGATATTCAGCCATTCCGTGGCGTCATCGATAAAAACGGCTTCAAAATCGGAGGAATTGAAGACTAAGTCAGCAATACACACTGCCGATTTTGTTGAGACAATTAACAATATTTGTGATTCGTTAAACAGCAGAATCTTGCAGGATCCTAATCCTCATAGAAGACCATTATCCATCTTCGCAGATAAATCTTTAAGGACCCTCCAAAATGGATTAGAATATTTTAAAAGCATTGAGGTGTATTGTAACGGAAAAAAGCGCAATAATATTTATTGCATTGACGGTTTTATTTGGACTATTCAATCAATATTATTGTTATGGGACGATTTAAAGAAATAGGAGGTAAAATATGTATTAACAGGATTTATCAATCAAGACGCACTGGAAAATTTTAATTCTGTAATACGAAACCGTGGTGGATACAATCCAATGCCTTCTGTTCGTCAATTTCGAATATCCATGCAGCATAACATGTTTATCAAGCTTCAAGCGGGTGTAGATTCAAGAAATTGCCAAGACGATGAAGCTGAATTATTGGAATTGAAAAGGAGACAGATTTTCAACTGGAATATAAACCTTCAGAAGAACAAGCAGAAGACGAAGTTTGTGGAGATGTAGTCAATAAGTTGGAAGTGAACCGGCCAAAAATGGCAATTACAGAACCAGTAGGTGCTTCTAATAATTGTACAAATTTAGAATCATGCACTACAGTATATCTTGCTGGTTATGTAGTATTTAAATTATTAAATAAATACGACTGCATTGAATGCAAAAGCAAATTATTAAAAAATGAGGATGAACTATATTCCGCAAATGAATTTTATTTATTATGTAAGGATTATGGTGCAGATCAAATTTTGCATTTAAAGAGACCAACGGACGTTTTTCTTGAGTTTGTATCGAAATTATTAATATCATTTAATATATCTTTTTCCCGTAATAAATGTTCATTTGTTTATAAAAATATTCTTAAAGATTTATTGTTAGAAAATAATTTACATCTTAGTCATTTTTGTAACAAACATATTAAAGACATTTACAACTTGTTAATTATGCTTAAAATTTATAGAAATATAAAGGATGAATCGGAACATATTCAATATCTCCGACTCAATAGTAATAAAATAAAAAAGGGGCATCGAAAAATCAAAATTCTTAAAGCCTAGCGTTGGTTGTAAATGTGTTAATGTTAAGAAACTAAGGAACACACACATGTATAACATTTAGAATAAGTTTTGAAACTTCAATATGTACATAAAAGATTTGAAAATACAAAATACGCAAAAGCTCTTTTTAAATTGAATAGGTAGTTATAAGAATGCAGGTATAATCTGTTTTTTGTTTAGTTTGTGGATTACGAAGAGGCACAATGTCATTATTTGTACGCGGTAATATCTGTAAAATAATAATTGCCATTACAGATTCGCAATAGCAACTGGTAAATAGCAATAAAAAATAAAAAAAACGAATATCAATACGATCTTTTTTTATGTATACTAATTAATTAAGTAATGAAATATTTTGTTTACCTACTTTGAATTAATTTCTTTATTTTTACAATTAGGAGTAAATACGTCTAAGTAAATAGTAAATGAATTGTGACATGACCCTTTCTGAAATAAACGATTGAATTGTTTTCAAATTATGATGCTTTTCTAAAGATTTTCCTCGTTTGAACAAACAAATGAATGAATCATACAATTATTTTGCTGTTAGTTTAGTATTTAGTCATCAAGCTTAGGACGGCGACACTTTCTCGTACTTAAGTTTGTGGGCAGAGGGGTGAGGCTACTAGGATACCTATAGTGGGGGCAACAGTACACATTTTGCTGTAACATTGCGTATCTTCCCAAACTCCTTCAATCAACGCTTACACTATTCGCCTCCTTGAAAGAGGGCTATGGGTGGACGAGATTGTGCTGTTAAGGAGGGGTTCACATCCTGGCATTGTACATTAGACTAAAATTAGTACTGTAGTTTAACAAAAACATGCCATAATCGTTCTCGTCAAAGATTAGGGTTTGACCACTATAAAAAAAGTGTAATGTAATACAATACAATAGTTATTCTTGGCGAATTATTATCAACACTGTATAGACATTTACAAACTAATTGATATGTCTCAAAGTAAACACAACTGTACTATATTATTTTAGTTAGTAATTGGAAACATTTTACAAAGTAGAAGATATAGAGTCGTGTTTGTAACACCAGAAAATAATTATGAAGTCGTTCTTACAAGGGATCAAATTCTAAATGGAATGGAAATTGAAGATTCTATTGTTGCCAGTGTTGTTGACAGTCATTCTGATTTTATATCAACTATTAAATATTAATAATGAAATTAAATCTAAGATATGGTTTCAGGGTGAAATTATATTAGTGTTAAACATACCAAACTTAGGTTTAGGAATTATGTATACGTTGAGGTAGTGTTTCAAAAATTAGAAGTAAAAATATATAGGAAAATAAATGTACACTTAGTTATTATAATTTGTCTCTGATTTCAATCAAAATATTTCTTTCTTAGTCATTGAATGCATGTTCTAGTGGCACTCAAGTTTTAGTCATTCTGCCATTCACTTGGTTTAATACTTTTTAAAATTTGTTTTGCATATAATCATTGCTACTTTTTTTGTTTATTTCAGATCACACTTTTTTACTAAAGGAGTGAAAAATTTTACAAACTTGTTTTTACATTGGAGGGAATAAAATAGAGTATATTACAGCAGTGGCTGTACCTAATTTTTTGTGTTAGAAAATATGTAGTGTTTGGCGAAGATGTCAAATTCAACAATTACCTAATTGTAACAGTGAGTGTGACTATTTTGATACACTTTCATAGCAACCAGTTTATCCCACTTTACACATTGAAATCGTAGGCAAGTTTTCACGACTACATGTTTTTTAACAATAGGAATATATGAGATGACTAATATATACAATGTGTACATTAACTACTGCCACAAATTAAATAGTATTTTTCATTCTTAAATATAAATTTTATTTTTAGCAGCTGAGTTATAAGTATAAGCGTAAAACTAATTAAACTCTGCTTAAATGCAGTTTTAAACACAGGGTTACAAGGGCACACTTTAGTAGCTAGAATTAGGAAGTTAGGTAATGTTAGTTTATAGTGAGAGTTTTTTAATGATAGCTTTTTACTTCATTTCTTTATTTATTTGAAAAACCTTTTACACCTTTTTCGTATTGAAAATTATACTATTTAATGTTATGTGTAGTAGTGGAAACAAACAAATATAGTTGTATGGATACAAACTAATACGGTAACCTCCTTGTGCTTGGATCCTCCTGATAGGTAACTAGTTTTTTAAAGCATATCTGCTTTACTAATATGTGTGTTGTGTGTTGAAAAAAAATTTAAGTGAAAATCAGATTTGATTTAAAAAAAAAATTTAAATAATTTTGTGATACATAGTTATTTTATTAAAAAGGAAAAATGTAACATCTATTTGTTTAATGAGGCTCTAGTTAGTTTTCAGTCTCAATGCAGATGTAGTTGTAATATAACTGTACAGTTAAGTTTTGTTTGTAAAGCATAACAAGTGGTATTGTTTATTTAAGTAAATAAAACATGAAAAAAACAGTCTGATATCAATATTAAAATGTAGTATCTAGTTACTGAACATATTCAGTAACAAATTGTCCTGTATATAAATAGACATATGAAAAAGTAGGTAATGTCTGTACATAATTATTTTTTTTAGCAATATGATTGCTACACTAAGTGAATTCTCAATTATCTGGCATTGTTATTAACTAAGTACACTTTATTATATCATTTTAAAAGTATGCAAATATTTTAATACAAATTCGGTGTACTCGTGATAATTGAGAATTTGCTTTAGTTACACATAATTGCTTTTTATAATATCTGACTATTACATTAATTGTGAACAGTATTCTTAAAGTATTATGAATAATAATATAAAAGTCATAAATTGTATACTGGAATTTATAATATTCCATGCTCTTATTGTGTATTTAAAAATTAACTTAATTATTTAATGTCACTTTTATAACAATTGCAACACTACAGGGCATAATTTTTTTTTTTTTTGTTATCCTATTTTAGATAAATATGAAAAAAGGAACTGATACTACATATCAATTTTTATATGTGTAGTTCCATATACTCTAAAATCATTATGATTTAATTTAATGTTAATAAAAATATTGTATTTTAATTTGAGTGATATCAACTGAATGTCACGTTTCATAAAAAAAATTTACTCTAAAATCTTTAAGGGAAGTTATGTTGGACTTATATGTTTAATATGATGGTGTTGGTTTTTAATCGAGATTTAAATAAATCTAATTATAGTTTAGAAAAATCTAATGTATTTTGTTGCACCAGTGTAGAAAAGAAATTCAGTGAAAGTATAAAGGGTAGTAAACAATGGTGCAACAAAATTATGAACTTTTTAAATTTATTCAGACTGTATTCATTATAAGCCATATCCTAATATTTATACATATGTATAGTACTCTAATCCATTGAAACAGAATGTATTTTTATATTGTTATGTGCCAAGATCAGTGTAACTGCATTATATTGTTTGTATAACTGGTATTTTTTACCACATATTTGTTGGATAGTATAGAAATTTTATTTTAGATCCATAGCATTAAAATTTTTCGTAATAAGACCTACATAGGTTCGATACTCTTATTTAGGCTGATTTACTTGTAGTTATTTATTTAATAAATATTCAAGTATAGAAGTATTTTTGATTTATTCATATTATATCCAATACTAAAATAATGGTTTGCTATGAAAGTGCCTACTCTGATAAGTTGTCTGGTTTTTGCAAAAAAGGCTGCAGTACAAATAAAAGTGTTAATTTAGTTTCATGTTTCACCTTAGATTGTAATATTTTAGATAACAAAACGTTTCTCACTTTAGAGGCTATGTCGTACATACATTAGTTTAATTAGGCTACTCAAAATAATATACAGGGTGTTAAGAGAAAGTCATAGTTGTGATGTGTTGATTAGCACCAGATGTTTTATGACTGTTCTCTGAAAATTAACTTGGACAGATTGCCTAATCAGATATAATATATTGTAGTAATTTTTATGCAAAAATTACAGAAGGTAAGACTGGAGAATTCTCCACAAAAAAACACATGAATCGTCTTCATCTACTTTTGTGTAACTGACGGACCATGCATATCAACACAAATCGGTTCGTAAACTAGATCATGTGAAACTATTAACAACAAGAAGTAAATAATTCGTATCTACGATTGTGAAGAATCAGAAATCTTTTAAATTACCTAATCTTAAGAACTGACCAAAATTCAGATGTGTTTATAACTTTTCTTTATTGAAAAATTAAATTTGACAATTCATTAAAAAAACAAAGTCAGTCTAAAATATATAAGTAATCACTGGTATAATGAACAATCTCAACACTCTCCCTCAGTGATTGCTTTCAAGCCCGACAATTCATTAAAAAACAAAAGTCAGTCTAAAATGTATAAGTAATCACTGGTATAATGAACAATCTCAACACTCTCCCTCAGTGATTGCTTTCAAGTCCAATGTTGAAATAATTCGACTAAAAAGTAGTTTGCCCAAAGGTTTGCTTCTCCACTATCTTTTCTCTCACAAAATGGTAATGTATATCAATATGTTTGCTTCTTTGATGTACGACAGGGTTCGTAGAAATATGAATAGCAGCTTGATTATCACAGAATAAAAAGGACCGAAAACTATTTGATTTTAATTCTTTTAAAATGTTCATCATCCACATCAGTTGTCTGCAGGCTAGTGACAAAGCCATGTACTCAGCTTCAGTTGAAGAAACAGCTACAGTTTGTTGTTTTTTCACAGCCCAAGTTACAACAGCATTTCCATAAAGACCTACATAACCACTAATAGATCTTCGATCGTCTTTCCGTAAGAGGCGTCGCTATAAACTTTGAGATTACACTGGTCATCCTTTCTGTATATCAAAGTTTTGTCTATTGTTCCTTTCAAGTATCATAATGGCGTGTATTTCTGTCGGATCTTGACAAAACTGCGACATCATGTTAACAGCAAAAGCTATATCCGGTCTAGTCCCTGTTGCCAGATAAAGTAAACTTCCAATTTTCGATTGATATATATCTTTGTCCGTTTTTTTTTTTCATTTAATTTTGTCTTTTGAGGTTTTGCACCGTTATCCATTGGGGTTGGTGCACCTTTGCAGTTTAAAAAATTATACTTTTCTAAAATTTTGACCAAATATTGTTTTTGATTTAATGAAATGCTAATGTCGTTTAACCACTTAATTTGAAAGGATAAAATAAATGATGGGGTTCCTAAAATTGTAGATTTAAAATTTTCAGATATAACATTTTCAAGTTGTTTCATTTTTTCCTCATTTGAGGCCAACAATAACAAATCGTCAACATAAAACGCTATGATTTGGTTTCCGTCATCAGAAACAAAAACACAAGGATCAGCTAGGGATTGTTTTAATTGAATTGTCTTCAACACAGTTATGAGTTTTTGATTCCATTGACGAGGAGATTGTTATAACCCATAAATAGTTTTCTTTATCAAACATACTCTCCCTGGTTGCACATTTACTCCTTCTGGAACTTTCATATAAAGTTTACAATCAATATCTCCATTCATAATGCTGTTTTTACATCAAGTTGTCGGGCAATCATTTGATTTTGTATGCAGTGCGCTAATAACATCCTAATGGTTTCATACCTCACAACCGGCGAGTATGTTTCTGTAAAATCAATACCTGGAATTTGACTGTATCCTTGGGCAACTAAGCGAGCTTTGAATTTAGTTATTTCTCCAGTGTCTGAAAGTTTCTTTTTAAAATCCATTTACATTTCTGGTTTTTCTACAATTTCCCACACTATTTTCTTCCATACTATTTAACTCATCTTGTATAGCATCAATCCATTTATCACTATTAGGTCCAGAAATGGCTTCGTTGTATGTGTTTGGTTCATCCAGAGCTATATTACAATAGTCTTCTTCTGAATAGTTAATTTTATTTTTTATTCTCTCACTTCGACGAGGTTCAAACGAACATTCTGGTCTAGTACAGTTCTTTGTTCTTCAATTATATTATCTATATTTTCTTCATTATTTCGTATATTGGTTTCATCTTCAATTTTATCATTTCCATTTAAAAATTGAATATTTTCGTTATCGCTGTCTTCATAATTTTCACACTGATCATCGAACTGGAATGACTTTTTCATAGGTTCGATTAAAACTACATTAGATTCGTGGGACATGAATTTGTAGTCTCTTGATATGACTACTTTGTTTTGTATCCAGAATCGATACCACCCAACCTTCTCTGCATATCCAACAAATATTGCTTCTTTTGCTCGGTTACCCATCTTATTACTGGTTTTCCTTTCTTCTTTTGAAATATGTATATATGCTGTTTCTCCAAACATTTTTAAATGGTTTATTGAAGGTTTATGCCCATAAAATAATTCAAATTGGGTTTTTTTATGAAAAGAGTGTGACACCCTATTTTTTGTATAAGTTGCATATGCTACTGCTTCAGCCCATAGATATTTTGGTAAATCTGCATCAATTAAACTAGTTCTAGACATAGTAGTAATAGTTCTATTTAGTCTTTCTGCTAATCCATTAGTTTCGTGGACTCTCGGAATAGAATATTCATGTACTATGCCATTTTCATTGAAAAATGTTTCTAAAGATTTCGAAACATATTCACCATCATTGTCGCTTTTAAAATTTTTTACTTTCTTTCCTGTTTGTCTCTCAATTTTTTTTATGTGATTTTTTATTATTTCTTCTACCTCAGATTTTTTATTTATGAAATAAACATTGGTGTAACGGGAGAACTCATCAATAAACGAAACAAAATACCATTTTCCACCTAAAGATTTGATTGAAAATGGTCCAACTACATCAGAGTGAATTTTTTCTAATACATCGGAACACGAATGTCCTTCATCTCTTGATATTTTTCGTGACATCTTGGATTTGTTACATTCTACGCATTCAATTTTTTCTGAATAATTTTCCGGTAATACGTGTGGATCTGCAACTACTTTTCTTGTGTCTTCAATAGATGATATATGCCCTAATCTTCTATGCCATGTAGCAACGCTGATATTACTTACGTCACATGTTGTTACTTCTAGAAATACTTGTTCTCTATTTTCTGATATAACCCAACCAACAATTTTTCCTGATTTTGATAAAACAATTTCATTTTTATTGCCTTGCATTTTAATTCCTTTGGATTTAACTTTTTCCCAAGACATTAAGGAACATTTAAGTTCGTTTGAATAAAGTACATCATATAAAGTGATATTTATAATTTCACCATTAGGTAATAATGCTCTAAGGGTTACGTCCCCAATTTCTGTTATTCTTACTTTTTTATTGTTTCCCAACCGAATAAAACCACTAAAAGGTCTAATATTTCGTAAAATGGATTTATTTCCTGTCATGTGAGACGTGGCACCAGTGTCCAACACCCATTTATTTTGTTTGGCTGTAGTTATACTGATGCTGTATATGCGAAATTATTAGATTCTGGACTTTCTTCTGATGAATCTTCTTCAGACGCGTATACAATGTGTGCCTTTTCTTTCTTATTTCTGCAATACTCAATTGTATGACCTTTGTACCATTTTCCATTATTTTTACAGTAAGAACATTCCAATTGTTTTTTCTTAGCTTTCTGATTCTTAGTATAAAAAGCTTGATTATCGTCATTTGGCGAATTACTAATTGACAATTCTAATAAACGAGAACATACATCATCATAAGTTAAGTTTTGTTTTGTTTTTAAATTGTCTATAATATTACCCAACTCTTCGGGAAGAGTAGTTAAAAATAAAGATGCTTTCGCTTTAAGAGAATTTACCATTGGTCTAAATGCACCTTCCAAGGAATCTTTATTTTTAACTACTCTTCCCGAAGAGTTGGATAATATTATAGACAATTTAAAAACAAAACAAAACTTAACTTATGATGATGTATGTTCAATAAAGAAAAGTTATAAACACATCTGAATTTTGATCAGTTCTTAAGATTAGGTAATTTAAAAGGTTATGGGCCCAGCACATGCCAAAATTGTGTACTAAATCAATAAAAGAGCTGTAAAAGTATATTATCAGGTGAAAAAAATAAAATAGTATTTATAACTAAAGTTGTCAAGACTGTCAACACAAAATATGGATAAATTTCCAAAATTTGAAAAATTACATGGTAAATCTAATTTTTACTCATGGAGAGCAGAGTGGCGCAGTGGAAGCGTGCTGGGCCCATAACCTTTTAAATTACCTAATCTTAAGAACTGATCAAAATTCAGATGTGTTTATAACTTTTCCTTATTGAAAAATTAAATTTGACAATTCATTAAAAAACAAAGTCAGTCTAAAATATATAAGTAATCACTGGTATAATGAACAATCTCAACAAAATCTATGTAGGATGGAAGTCTATAGAACAGTTATCGAGAGCTAACATAATAGGTTACCGATTTCATCTACTATCTGGTATGGAATTTCCTGCATTTTATAGTAAGATAGTAAACGCGGCAACGAAAATGCCTGGTGATAACCTATATTGGCTAATAGCTCCGTTGCAATATTTATACAGTGTTAATGTATCATGTGTTATGGAAGTTGTAGAATTTGCCAAAGAGAAGCTAAATACTGATGTTGAAGTGGCGGAAGCTATAAAGTAGAAAAAGTGGGTGCCAGTTCTATATGTGGTCTACCATGTATAATACGGTCTACTATAGAATAGCTGGTTCAATATGTGGTCTACTACGTTTAATGCGGTCTACACCATATACAGACTTACATAGGTGAAGTATTGTGGTTCAATAAGCGTATGCGGTCTACCACAGTAGCTGAATCAATATCTGGTCTACATAATATATAGGTAGTGAAGTGAAGTATTGCGGTTCAATAAGCGATTTATCATCAAAAATATTTTTATTATGATCCTAGAATTGAATTACTCTTAAGTATGAATAATTAACTGTAATTAATAAACATTTTCATACACAATCAAATTGCCGAATAATAAGCATATACCTATGCCACGGTACATTAACTTGGTACTCATCCCAGTGAAAGACCTAATTACCCGATTGGAAATTAGTTTATTGTTTTCCTTAACGACGGCGTTATAGAGACGCTTATGTGTATAGCATGTAATTCAACCTCGAATTGAACTATTATTGAGTATGAATAATAAACTATAATTACAACATAATTTGAGGTGTAGATCGCTTATTGAACCACATACTTCACCTATGGACTTGCATATCGTAGCAAACCTTATTGTACATAATAGACCGCATATTACTTTATCTAATTTGAATTCGTGTCAAATGTAAGCCCAGATGTTAGGGTCAAATGTAAACTTATTCACTTTATTTATTTAAGACACCAAGTGTATGCCCTTAAATATACCGGGGCAGCGTTTACTATAAATTGTAGCGTGTACAATTGCCTCGGACTAACTACAATCGAAGAAAGGCCGTGATCGAGATTTGATTGACTGAAAGATTTCAACAAACAACTAAGTTTATTCCCTATTATTTACAACTCTAAATATTTTACTTATTCTGCGTTTATTTCAACTTAACCTAAGGAAAACATGTAACAAAACAATTATTTACAGAACACAAACAGGCATGGGATGATCCCCCAGGTCTGGTCACGATATTTTCAATCCCAACACGTTGATGGTCTCGGACGTCAGGATAGTGAGGTTTCTATAGTACAACAAATGTTTAGGTAACACGGGGTTGGAGTGGAAGGAAGCTTCCCACCAACTATACTTAGATTACAAAAGTTAAAAACCAATACAATATCGACTTCTGTAATAATTCATTCGCAAATCAATTCCTTATTGATAATTTCCCATTATAGTTAAATCTTAAGCTTCAACTATTTATGTATATAAAACTATATTTATATACGAATTCGAGAAATAAACGGTATGAGATTTTACAGAGGATGGGCGCTTTATTTAATGTCGGTTAAAATAGTACGTTGACCTGCGGTTTCAGAGAATAACTTCACTAACACAATCGGTTTATTCCTTTTTTTTATGTATAGAAAAAGGATAGTTGCGTATTTATTTGCAACGAGAACGTATTTTCTTTTTAATTGAGATTCTTTTGAATCGTTTCGGGAAAATCCTATTTTATGTACAGGACGTACTTTGAGAATAATGATTAAGGAAATTCACAATCCTTTTTTGTGTAAACTTCGATCTGTAGATAATTTACATGTGATTTGTTGTCGTACAACTAGATTCACCGGAGGATTATCCAAATTGAATCAGGTTAGGTACACAGGTTTTCAGAAATATAATTCACCTAGTGGTCTCTAAGTGGTTTTTATACTCTCGGAAAGGATGAGTACAGGATACGGATTAGAAGTAACGTATTAAAATTTGACTTAACACATGGGTGGTCTCCTCATGGTTTTATCAAGCCTGTGGTTAGACTAATCTGACTGGATTTAACTTCTGGTGATTATATCGGTACGATCTGTTTTTTTTTTTTTATGACTGTGGACCTGAACAGGTTAAATAAGGCCTATCGTGCTAAAGCACTCAGGAACACTTAGGAGGATGGATAGAGGGATAATGAATTGCCAATAGATGCCTATGAACAGCTACCTTAAATTTTCTCATATCATAAGTGAGAGGAAAACAGGAACTAGGGAGATCATTCCAGAGTTTAGAAGCCGTGTAAAAAAATGTGGATTGCGCCCGTTTGGTACGACAAGTGGAGATTTGTACTGCATACTGATGATGTGAATGAGCGAACCGAGTGTGTCTCGCAAAGATAGCCGGAGATGGTATCAAAGAATGTAATTCACCAGCACAATAGCCGTTGTAATAACGATAATACAAAGAAAGAACTGAAACCATCCTTCTATGCTCAAGGGACTGTATGTGAGAAGTTAAGGACGGGTCATTTATAAGCCTAATCGCTCTCTTTTTAATACGATCAACGATATCGAGAGCGTATTGGGGAGCACTAACCCAAAGGTGAGAATTATATTCCAGATGAGGCCGAATTTGGGCCTTATACAGCAGAAGGAGTTGTCGAGAGGTAAAGTTCTGCTTAGATCTGTACAAAAAGCCTATTTTACGAGCAGCTGTTTTGGTAGCTGACAGAAGATGGTCAACCCATGAGAGATTTGAAGATACAGTCATACCCAACAGAGTAATAGAGTCTGAAAACTTAAGAACTGAGCCATTCATACTTACAACAGCAAATGATCGATCTTTTTTGGCGGACACAAGGCAACACTGAGTTTTGTTAGCATTAAATTTAACTAGATTATTGCTTCCCCATTCGGGAATACGTTGAATGTCTTTGTTGATTGAATTTGCCATTTCAGCTTTAATTTCTTGATTTGACATAGAAGGTGGATTATCACTATGAGTAGACTGAGATGAACTACAGTGAAGAGTGCTATCTCACAAAGCAATGGATGGGGTTAGTTGTTGAAGAAATAAGGTCGTTTATGTACAGCAGAAAAAGTGTAGAGCTATAACGGATCCCTGTGGTACGCCCGCGTTAATGCTAACTTCTTTTGAAAAAAACCACAACTACGACACGTATTCGTCTTTTATCAAAGATTGAAACTCAGTTGATGAGCGTATCATTTAACCCAAACGAGGTGAGTTTGAAGTAAACACTTATGCCAAACTTGGTCAAATGCCTTTGAGATATCTAAAGCGACTACAACTGTTTCACCGGACTGCTCTACTGTATTGTTCCAAACTTGGGTCACATATAAAAAGATCGCCTGTTGAACAACTTTGCCTAAACCCATATTGGTGGTCACTAAGGAGTTTGTTAGTTTGATTGATGGCTTTTTCCATGATTTTAGACAAAATGGAAGTGATGGCAATTGGTCTGTAATTTGAGATCGGTCTTATCACCTTTTTGGGAATAGGTTGAACATTTGCTAACTTCCATGATGAAGGAATTCCCCAGAAGATATAGAGATCGTATGCTTAGATGCTGTATAGTTGGGATTTAAGACAGACGTGTTTAGAAATGCGTTCTGGGCCTCACTAAAATTGTATCAACCTTATTGATCGATTACAATATTTACCAAATAACTTGAAATAGATCATTGAAATCTTCAGTTACACAACGTTGCGAAAATTTCTTTTGCCGGTTGTGCAGTTCTACATCAGCTTTACTACAAAACTCTTTTCACAAAACTCTAGAGCTGATTCATATTTACGAAATACCTTAATCAAAAATACTTCTAAAGAAATGGAGCTCTGGAAGATGCTAACATCGATTTAATTCAAATATCTTCAAAATGGTTTCCTTTAAATGATGCTTTTGTACATTTATTTAGTGGAATATGCCTAATCATGACGTGAATATGATATTTTAGTTGTATCATAAGCGGCTCTTTGACATTGGACATTGTTATTCATAAATTTTGTTTTCAAAATTTGAATTTTAACATAAAATTTAAAAATTCGATTTTTTCAAAAGAATGATATTTACTGAAGTCACACCAGCACCGTTTTCAAATAAATCGATTTGAACTTTTCAGAATCATAGTTTTATAAAATTATAAAGAATTCATTTACAATTATGAAAATGGCTATGGAAAATAAACAAAATAACAATTGCGTGATTGTTAACTGTTCGTCAAAATTAATTTTGCTTTAGAAAAAAATAAACTCGGTAAAAATAATCCTTTTAATCAAAAAAATTTTTAAAAATTAATTATAAAAAAATTCTGACAACTAAAGCATGAAACAAAACTGAATCTAAAAAAGATGACAACCGCCCGTTTAATACAAATTTTTCGTTTATGAAGATTGCGAATTTTGCAAAAAATTACTATTGTTCCTAAATTCGTCTCAAATGAATTCTTCTCCGCGATCCTTTTCTATTGGTTGGAATAAACCATTGATTTTAGATATCCCAAACACAAAAAATTGAATTAATATAAATATTCTAAATTTTGGTAACATAGTGATAACTCCAATAGGTGGGCTGAAACAAGGGGAACTAAGCGGCCCCATATCTCAGGAATGGATTATAGCACAGGTTCGGGAAAAAATTTTATAACAAAAGTGGTCTCGAGAAACGCCTGGAAATTATTTTCAGAATTGTAGGTCCACCGCTAGAGGGCGTATTTGACAGTTAAAATTTTAAAAAGCAAAATTTTTCAAAATTTGCTCAATTAAGGGGCATATTAAATATTATAATCAGATTGCTCGACAAATTCTGCATATTTTTTATTTGACAAGTTTTAGTCTATCTCTTCAAATAAGGGATGGGGGAGAGTGGGAACCTGGTTACGAAAAAACGCCTTTAATATAGGTTCTGCTTGACCGATTTTAATAAACTTGATGTTGTTTGAAAGAGATTTTGTTAAACAATAGTAAATTTGTAGCAATCTGATTAATAACATAAATGCTAGAGGGCGCTGTTTAATATTTTTTTAGTATTGTGTTTTCTCTTTACAATTTTAAATGGAAGCATAAAAATTTAAGTAGGTTTTTAAAAAGTAGACTAAATTAGTAATAAGACAGTGAAAACTGCAAGTCGATATCTTTTTCCTATCCTGAGATATCGTAAGAAACAGGTAAATGGCGGGAATTGTTCTTCCAACATTTAACGGAAATTATTAAATTTAGCCTGGACGAAAAGATCTTACATTGGTCTGCAGTAATTTAAACTGTTGTCATACTAATGTTATGGTTGCCGCTAGATTACCTAAATGTAATGTTGTCGCTACTAACAATGAGAACAAATTATAAAATAATAATGTGATAAATCCAACACTTTTTTAATTATATAAGAATGTTATATTTGTTTTCAAGCGATGTGTTAGTAAATCAAAAGCATAAAATATCAATAATAACCGATATTTGCCCAGCAACAACAAATACAGTTTAAAATATGAATTACGATTTACTGATGACAACAAAATTAGTAAGAGGGCCATGTAAGATATAAAATAAATTCCCTGTTGAAAACAAGCAAGCTATGATTTTCACGCATATGTCAAAAATTATTCATCGTGTTGCATTTAATAGACTTTCTTTATCTTTTCGTACCAAAATGATTCTTACAAATGAAGAAGCATTTGATATGTTGGCAGTTTATTTTGAATGTATGAGAAATACAACCGTTGCTGCTAGAGTGTATGCACTGCAGTACCCAAACAGACGGCATCACAGCAAAATAGGTTTTCTCCGACTCGCACACCGTGTGCGTACTACTGGAAATGTGAATCTTCCTGTGTACCGAAGACAACGCAGAGGTAGAACAGAGGAAAATGTTATTGATGTTTTAGCTTATGTAAATGTTAACCCTCATTCAAGCATCAGAGCTATAGATAGAGACTTCAGTATATGTCGAACCACCGTCCAAAATATTTTAAGAGAACAGAGGTGACTACATATTTATTAATGCATGTTTAATTCGGTATTATAATGATAAAAATGTTTTAATTTTTTTCGTTTGTCGTTATATGTTTCTCATTTTTATCATACCGAAAATGTCATTACATCAAAGTTAACTTGTGACAACATGACTAATATATTTGCCGCCATTTTATGTCCAGTTTCAATAAAACGCCAAATTATTTAATGAAATTATCTTGTGCTATGTGAATAGATTTTAACTAACAACATGATAATTAAGTGAGGCAAAGTAAAGTAAAAAGGTACCAATAATAAAAAATAATGAGAGGCCGGGCGAAAAAAATTCGTAATAACATTACGAGAGTTAATGCATTTAAAGTCCTTTTTCGTTTACTAACAACGAAGGACTTCAATGTGTCTTATTGATCTTATTACTTTATAATATATAATATTTTAGATTGCACCCATATCACATGGTCCTACACCATAGTTTGAATGCTCAAGATTTCGATACTAGGTTGGATTTTTGCAACTGGCTCTCAAATATGATACACGACGATCCTGAAATACTTTCACGAATTATGTGGACAGATGAGGCTACTTTTCATAGTGATGGTAGTGTAAATCGACATAATATGCACTACTGGTCTGAAACGAATCTCCACTGGATGCAGGAGGTCCAACATCAGGGTCGTTGGTCTGTAAATGTGTGGTCGGGATTCTAGGTGGAGAAATAATTGGGCCTTTTTTAATGAGACTGTTAATGGAGAAAGATATTTAGATTTTTTAAGCAACGAATTGCCACTTCTTTTAGAAGACATGCCCTTGGCCATTCGTCGTGACATGTTCTTGCAACATGATGGGTGCCCGGCACATTATTCTAGAGATGTTCGGAATTTCTTATATCAATCATACCCTGAAAGGTGGTTAGGACGTGGAAGTTTATTTATTTGGCCACCAAGGTCTCCAGACCTAACTTGTTTAGATTTTTATTTATGGGGGCGAATAAAAGATCTCGTTTATGTCGATAGACCCACAACAAGAGCTGACATGATTGAAAGAATACGAAGTATTTCAAGGGCAGAAATTGAAACTGCTGTTCTCTCCACCCGTCAGCGATTGATTTCATGCATTGAAAATGATGGACGACATTTCGAACATCTTGGGCGACACTAATCACGTAGTTATTTATTTAAGGTTTTAATTGTTAGATTTATCACATTATTATTTTATAATTTGTTCTCATTGTTAGTAGCGACAGCATTACATTTAGGTAATCTAGCGGTAACCATAACATTAGTATGATAACAGTTTAAATTACTGCAGACCAGGCTAAATTTAATAATTTCCGTTAACGCGAACTAGCCTACTAGACGTTGGAAGAACAATTCCCGCCATTTACCTGTTTCTTACGATATCTCAGGATAGGAAAAGATATCGACTTGCAGTTTTCACTGTTTTATTACTAATTTAGTCTACTTTTAAAGACCTACTTAAATTTTTATGCTTCCATTTAAAATTGTAAAGAGAAAACACAATATTAAAAAAATATTAAACAGCGCCCTCTAGCATTTATGTTATTAATCAGATTGCTTCAAATTTACAAATTTTCTATTGTTTAACAAAAGCTCTTTCAAACAACATCAAGTTTATTAAAATCGGTCAAGCAGAACCTGAATTAAAGGCGTTTTTCGTAACAAGGTTCCCACTCTCCCCCACCCCTTATTTGAAGAGATAGACTAAAACTTGTCAAATAAAAAATATGCAGAATTTGTCGAGGAATCTGATTATAATATTTAATATGCCTCTTAATTGAGTAAATTTTGAAAAATTTTGCTTTTTAAAATTTTAACTGTCAAATACGCCCTCTAGCGGTGGACATACAATTCTGAAAATAATTTCCAGGCGTTTCTCGAGGCCACTTTTGTTATAAAACTTTCTTTCCATAACCTGTGCTATAATCCATTCCTGAGATATGGCCGACGGCCGTTCTTAGTTGGCCACCCGGTACAAACCTGTGTAAAGTTCATTTAACTCGGAGCAATGTCAAATCTGTTTAAACTATGTCCTAAATTAAAATATTAAACATCTATAATTTCATTGAACTTCGAACTACATTACACTGTACATACTTACTTTCTTCTACAAGAATGAAATAATCACAAATGTATCGATATTTACGTTATCGTAAAGTATCTACAAAATTATGTCGATTACAAAGCAAAATTATGCTTCTAGAAGGGTTATAAATCTTGAAAACAAAATTAACTTTTATCAATTTTTCCACCTGAAATGATTTAATTTATAATAAACAAAAAAAAGTATTTGTTTACTTACAAATATATAGGTTATGTATCAAGATGGATGTAATTATAATCAAACCATGAACATTTAACAGTTCACTGTGCAAAATATTTTGATACCAACAAAAAAGTGGATAAATGGATAATTTTTCAGTTTAAAGCATAAAAACATTCAGCAATTTTCAACTTTCTTTGACATTTATGAGAATTTATGGAGACATCGAAATAATATTAACAAAAAGATACTTTTGATTTAAAAGATTACGTCGTAAATCTTAGTTCTGTAATTTTAAGAATGATCTTTATTTAATGAAACTGTTAAATCAAACGAAAAACACGTATGCAAAAATTTTTTTAAACATTTTAATTTTCCTAGAGCTGGTTAGATTTTAAAAATTCAGGGCTAATTAACTGTTTTTATTTTTATTTTTTGAACTTTTAATTTTAAGAAATAAACTACCAAATATGAATAGTCATAATTAATTTTTATAATTTTTGCATCGTAATTTAGCGGCAAAAAATTAAAAATTTTTATTAAATTTTTCAATATCTGAATAATGATTAATTTTATAAGAAAATTGTAGAAATATTTTTAAAGAAACTTTTTTTTTCCTTTTAAAGTTTTAATATAAAGCAAAATAAATGGAAAAATTATTAAATAAGATCGAAAATGAACTGTATAATCGATATTTTTATAGAATTTGGAATTTTCTTTGTTAACATCTAGATGTCATTAAATCAGACGTTTAAACTTTGACATAGATTATAGGTTTTTTTTAAATTTTTTTTCGTTAAAAAATTTGCATAATTAAAATACTTATCTTTTTGGTTTTTTAATGGCGTATTTTAAATTATACAATCTAAACGTTTCGATAACATACATTATCTTCGTCAGTAATATCTGTTAAAAATTTTAAAGATGTTGTTTTTGTCAAAGCTTTAATTATCCTAAAAAAATGTTACCGTAGAATGGGATGAATGGACGACGGTTGAATAGGGACGAAGTGAAATTTCTTTAATTCTATATTTTTTCAACGTGGGTGAATTTCATACCTAATAAGTAAGTCCAATTTTTTCTTTCGATTGGCAACATTGATTTTCATGTCAACCATCATTTTTGTCCAAAACAACTGTTCAGAAAGTGACGTTTTTTATTAGCAAAGTATGGTCGTATATTCAAATCCTACTCGAGGTAAACTTTTTTTGTGTATTTAATAAAATTAATAATTTTTAATTACATAGAAGTAAATTTTATAAAAAGCAATCCATCAAATTTGTTTATAAAATGATTTCAATAAATTTTAAAAATTTTCCTAAATTGTAATGCCTTTTTTGTATAATACTGCTTTTTTAGAGATTTGGGTGAATGGGGACACTAGTCAACTTTCATACTAAGGTAATCGAAGAAGTCTTGAAAGTTGCTGTCATTAGGAGACCTATAAATGCAACAGTAGAATTTCACAAAATTAGGACCAGAATGTTTAAACCAAATCACGTCAAAATTTTTATCTTCTAAGGAAGAAACCCTCTTGCAAGCAATTCTGTCCTTGATGTACGCACATACGCCTCCTTTATATCGAAAGTTAGAGTGAAGATGGTATTGAGGAAATTGCAAGTCGGGTGACTCAGCTTTCAGAGGAGACTTGTGTTTCAGATAGAAACAATATATCAGGTTGTAATTGTTCAAGATGTTGGTGAATAGCATTAAGATTAGACCTGATACCGCGGATGTTGCAGTAGTGAATCAGAAAGTTGATACTTTCGATGACCGAGGTCGCTTGGGCCCTGCCCTCCCGGACATCCGAGTGGGGCAGGATTTTACGTCCGGAATTTATAACCCTAGAAACCACAGCCATCTTATTTTTTAATTTGGGACTTTTAATCCGATAGGAAGACAGTGAGGGCGGGAAGGAAGAATAAGGATGAGAATAGATTAAGGATGATGGAAAAGGTAACCGGCAGCCCTTACCTAGCTCAGAAAATCGGAGACCCAATATTAAGGAGCCCATGGTAAGGGTGGTGGTACCTCCCCGGCTGGCATGGAGTATACATGCCTACCACCTACAATATTGTCTATAATATGCCAATTTCTTAGCTCGGTCATGTTTATATGTATATGTGTTTGTTTCTAGTTTAATCTCCCCAACAGGCGGTCGCACCTTGGGTTAATTTACAGGATAGCTCGATCTCTACAGGCCTACGCCTTAGGGACGGGCTCGTAAACGAATCACCTCTAAAGGCAGACGCTTTAGGGGATAATTCTTTTCTTGGGCAGGTTTCTACCTTACGGAAATCACTCCCAAAAGTAAAGAGGGGCTTGTGTATTTATATGTGTGTATCCGCGGGCTAATGCACCAAGGACTGAGTGTGTGTAATTAGGTGTCGTGATGTTTTATAGATCTACATGATGGTTCTATAATTGCAGCAAGGACAGAAAGGAAATCTATCACTGCAGGCGGTGTGATAATTAATATAGAGACTCTAAGACTTACCTCAAGTGGGTCTTACACGGATGAAGGGGGCGCGGTTTAACAAGGCTGGTGGATTCGGGAAGACGGAACGGCAGGAACTAACTAGGTCGGGATGGAATCGCGGCCAACTAACTGAAGAGGTCGCCGAAGGGCAGGCCGGAATTAACTAATTTCGTATCTCGCTACCGTTTATATATAATCCGCGGTTCTACGTGATTAAATTATTAATTATGACTATTCGCGATCTAACGTGATTGGTTGCAAATAGATAGATACTTTGGTGGGGTTCTTGTACAGATATCTTCACGATTTATTTACTACGGAATAAATGGTAAACAACTTAATTTCTAAAATGCATCGGAGCTTCTATAAAACATGCAATTTACAAAAATTAATTTGAAAATTTACGTAATGATTTTTCTGGATCTTTACAATGTAATGTTTTAAACTTAGGTATTTTACGGTCAATAGCATTTTTAATGTTTTAAAACAGCAGGAGCGTTACTTTTCGTTACATCTATCGATTTGTATCCCGTTGCTTTATGCTCTCTTGAATTATAATCAGCAACAATTTGAGGCAATATGGATACCATTTATGGGAACCTTGTATCCTGAATATTTTCTACATTATTGCTTTAAGGGTGCGGTTTACATGTTCAACTATGATACTTTTTAAGTTAAAAAAACTACTGTGATGGTTGATATTAAATTTTCTCATTACTTTTTTAAATTCTGAATTATAAAACTCCGTCCCTTACATCAGTTTGTGTATGTTTAGGTGTCTTTTACAAACCAAACAGTTTATTCATTACAACCGCGATTAGTCATTCTTGCGCTTGATGGGATAAGCACAGACGTGTTTAGAAAATGCGTTTGTTCTCACTAAAATGTATCGAAATCCTTTATTTACACGAGCATAAGGTATAATTTTCACTAAATAACTTGAAATAGATCATTGAAATCTTTCAGTACTACACAACGTTGCGGAAAATTTCTTTTTGCCGGTTTGTGCAGTTCTACATCAGCTTTAGTCGTTTTGTCACTTTGGATTTTAGTAAGATCTCTACAGGGTGTCCACAGACTCTTTTCACAAAAGAAAACTGCAGACTCTAGAGCTGATTTTATGCCTATTTAACGTAAATTACCTTAATACAAAAATACTTCCTAAGAGAGCTGGAGCTCTTGGAAGATGGCGCCCTAACATCGATTTAATTCAAATATCTTCAAAATGGTTTCCCTTTAAATGATAGCGTTCTGTACATTTATTTAGTGGAATATGCCTAATCATATGGCGTGAATATGATATTTTAGTTGTACTCATAAGCGGCTCGTTTGGGCGGGGCATGGACATTGTTATTCATAAGTTTTTTTGTTTTTCAAAATTTTGCAATGTTAACCATAAAATTAAAGAAGGATACTCTTGTCATTTAACTTGGAGCAATGTCAAGTCTGTTTAAACTATGTCCTAAATTAAAATATTAAACATCTATAATTTCATGGAACTTCGAACTACATTACACTGTACATACTTACTTTCTTCTACAAGAATGAAATAATCACAAATGTATCGATATTTATGTTATCGTAAAGTATCTATAAAAATTATGTCGATTACAAAGCAATAATTATGCTTCTAGAAGGGTTGTTATAAATCTTGAGAATAACTAATTGCAACTTTTATCAATTTTTCCACCTGAAATGATTTAATTTATAATAAACAAAAAAAGTATTTTTTTACTTACAAATATATAGGTTATGTATCAAGATGGTATGTAATTATAATCAAACCATGACCTACATTGTAACTGTTCACTGTCGCAGCAAAATATGTTTGATCCTACCAACAAAATAAGTGGATATAATGGATAATTTTTCTAGTTTAAAGCATAAAAAACATTCAGCAATTTTCAACTTTCTTTGACATTTCTGAGAATTTATGTGGAGACATCTGCCGATAATAATATTAAGTAAAAGATACTTTGCTGATTTAAATTATACAATCTAAACGTTTCGATAACACTCACAGTTATCTTCGTCAGTAGTAAAAATTGTTAAAGATGTTGTAAACAATTTTGTCAAAGCTTGCATAATTATCCTAAAAAAAATGTTACCGTAGAATGGGATGAATCGGGACTGCCGGTTGAATAGGGACGGAAGTGGGAAATTTCTTTTCAGCAATTCTATATTTTTTTCAACGTAGCGGTGAATTCTGCACATACCTAATAAGTAAGTCCAATTCCTTTTCTTCCGATTGGCAACATTGATTTTCGTGTCAATCATCACCTATTATTTCAATATTGTCCAAAACAACTGTTCAGAAAGTGACGTTTTTTATTAGCAAAGTATAGGTCGTAGATTCAAATCCTACTCGAGGTAAACTTTTTATTTGTGTATTTAATAAAATTAATAATAATTTTTAATTACATAGAAGTAGAGTAAATTTTTATAAAAAAGCAATCGATCAAATTTGGGTGATTGTCAGCATATTTGTTCATAAAAATGATTTCAATAAAGTTTTAACAAAATTTTCCTACAATTGTAGATGCCAATTTTTTTTGTATAATACTGCTTTTTTTAGAGATTTGGGGGTGAATGGGGACACCAGAAAATGTCAAGAAGTTATGTCAGAAAAGGCCCGAAAGGGTGCAGCAAACATGAAAATAATAATGTTTTTATGTTTATTGAGAGAATAAATACCTGCTCAAAATGGGGCTACCCCATAGACTGCTATGATTTCAGATTAATTGTAAAGAATTATCTCGATAAGTTGGGTAGAAATGAACGAAGGTTCATAAATCAAAATATGCATGGAAAAGATTTCTTTCGCAGTTTTTTTGAAAATGAATAAAGACCATATTTCGCTTAGACTTTGCGAAAATATAAAAGATCTAGAGCAAATGTATCTTCAGATGTTGTCAAGTCATTTCGATAATTTATTCACGTCTAGATGGTATCTCACCCAGCAATATAATAAATTATGATGAAACAAACTTGTCTGATGACGTTGGTACGTTTTTGTTATTTATTTGTGCCTTATATTTTTAATTACCTAAACTATTTTTCATTCGTAGGAAAAAAAGAAGGTGATAACTCGACGAGGCTGCAAGCATCTTGAAAGGATAATGAACACCACAAAATCTTGTACATCGACAATGCTTGCCTCCATACGTTGTATACAAAGCTCAACATGTTTATAGTTCGTGGGGAATTGGAGGCCCGGGGGACAACATACAATAGGACTCAGTCAGGGTGGTTCGATATGAATACATTTGAGGAATGGACATAAACAACAGCAGTGCGATATCTCGCTAAACTTGAAGGTAGTAAAATCTTATTAGGAGACAATTTGGCATCGTACATATACATCATACAAAAATTAAAGGAGAATAATATTGATATGATCTTCCTTCCCCCCAAATCTACACACCTTACACATGCTTTTGTGTTAGCATTTCTTCGGCCATTAAAGGTTGCTTGGTGGGAAATCTCGCTGACATGGGAAAAGGGGGAAGGACGAAAAGGTCTTCCATTCCTAACAGGAACGAGGTCTTACACTGCCTTCCTCGAGAGCTTGATAGATTATGGGAAGCAGAAGATGAAGCTGCTGATAATTCTGATTTGCTCTTAATCCAAACGCTATACACAAACGCCTAAACGTATAACTCCAAAATTGATGTGGCACCTGAAAGAAGTGTCCAGTTTGATTCATAATGAAGCTCAGAATCAGGTTTGGAAAGGGCTGACTCCTCAAGTGATGTTGATTTGGAATTTGAAAGTAACTCCGGCTCTAGCATGGCTTGTACCTCGAAGAGGCCTTACCCTCCCCCAGATGATACGCCTCTAAATAAATGTGATATTAATATTGGATACTGGCTGCGTGTACAATTTCCTGGATAAAACACTTCAAATATAAAACGACTTGTTTTTATTGGAAAAGACAAGGGACCGTTTCGAAGGATCATTTTTGCGTAAAACGGCTTCCATAAAAGAGAAGATGGGAAATATATTTTTTTCTAAGTGTTGAAGATAAATGTGAATTTAACTTTGATCAGATCATTATGAAGCTGGACTCCTGGAATGAGAGAAGAGGTTTATTTCAGTTCGACAATATCAATACTTAGGATTATAAGAATCTTTGAATGGTGATGATATCAAGCTTTAAAAAATGATTTACAGGAATGTTTGCACAAATTGTTTAGAATTATATTTAGAGAATAAGTCGTTTTTGTTAAAGTTTGGTCAATTTTCTTAGAACAATAAATGTATTTTTTATGAATTACTATTTTTAGTTTTTTTAATAAAATATAATACAATGGCAACAAAACAACACTTTTTTTATTTTAACTGTCCCTATTCCGTAATGGAGGGTGAATAGGGATACCAAGGTTTTTTTTAAATGTAATTTGAGGTTTTTTTTAATAAACCCGTTTGGGTGTTTATTGTATACATCAAAATAGGACTTTCTTGAAAAAAAAAATAACTATAACAATGGAATATCTATTACATTATTGTGCAATAGACCTTTTAAGGTAAATTAAGTTTAATTTATCTATTGTCATATGCTGGTGAAGATTACCAAATTTAGCTAGCATTCCCGGATACTTAGTAGTATTTAAATGGTGGTGGTTGTAACAATGAAATTTTGTAACAATAGATTTTACTTTATAACTTTAACATATATATATATATATATATATATATATATATATATATATATATATATATATATATATCAGGGTGTCCCAACGATTCAGGGGTTGAAGATTACGCTTATACTGTTGATTAAATGAAAATCATATAACAGATTATTGTAGTCAACAACGAGGAGCATCTTTTAAAAATATTTTTGTATATACATGATGGCGTATTTTCGAGCACTACACTAAACTTGTGTGTTTTAAATTGAACATTCTATATATTCTTATATATTTGAATTCTCTGTTAAATGCTGAGCAAATTAATAAAAGGTACTATGGGTCTACGACTAACGGTTCCTAAGTTATTGACCTTTTAATGTAAAAAAAATTAATCTATTAAGCAGGCCCCTGTTCCGCCATTGGAAAAACAAATCCCAAAATTACACTCCAATATTTTTCGTCTCTACATATACTTAATGATAATACTTAATAATGTTTAGTCGTTGCTATGATGAATTTCAGTACGCAATGAAACATTTAAATTCGATTATCACAGAAACGGCTGCTCGAAGCGACACCTACAAAGTATATCTTTTTTGAAGAAGACATATCAGGGAGTAAGAATTTCTAACCAGAAATTTGATATACCGAGGCAGAACAAAGTTATGGAGATTTAAAGGTAGACAAAGGGCCGCTGGTGGCGCCCTCTGCAAGACACATCTAAACTATGATCAAATCTGGATTTCTCATCATAGAAAACTTCTAGGTATCAGATTTCATGCAAATACTGTTATTATTAAGATAGTTATTTAATAAAGAGTTAAAAAATAATAACTTTGACACCCTGTATTTAAGAAACTATCAACTTTTGGACTAAGGTTAATTGGGCTAGATCCTAATATTTTAGTCTCTGGAATTTTTCTAGTATTTTGTACAGACCTTTTAGATACCCTGTATATATTAAGCTTTTTCGTGGTTTGCGCAGTAGTTTATTGCGCATGTTGTGTCCTAACCTATTGCGCAGATGTATTGCGGTTAAGCTCTGCGCGTTATTGGGATCCACATGGGTTTCATTTTTATACTACCTTGGCTTATTGAATTTTCTGCTAGTGCGATGTATGTTGCGTATTTGAGTTTCCGAGTTGTATTCTCGTCCTTAGCCACTATCTGCATGTTATAGTTATCCCATTGAATGCGGTGATCTTCGTTGCAGACATGTTCGGCGATTCTTGATCTTTCTGTTTCGCCTTTGCGGATGTTGTTCTTATGTTCTTGAGTTCTCCCTTCAACTCGTCTACTGCTGTCTCCTATGTATGCTCCGCCGCATTTGCATTGTAGGTTGTATTGGAATTCTGGTCTTCATTGTGTGGTTTGATTTTGGTTTGTACTTCCCTGAGCGTTCTTGTCGATTTGAAGGCAGTGCGTATCTTGTATTTACTGCGTATTCCTCTTATTTGGTCTGAAGTACCTTATATATATATATATATATATATATATATATATATATATATATATATATATATATATATGTACATACATAATATATATATATATATATATATATATATATATATATATATAGATATATATGGTATTATCGATTTTGTAACTATGGTTTCATATTAGTTGAATTTATTGGCCTATTTTCACAGTTTTTGCCTTTATAGCGCGACGTATCGAAGCGAACTCTACTTCTGTCATCAGGCTTAGTGTTTTCGTATTTAAGTCGAATTCATATATTATGCTTTTTCCCAAGCACTTGACTACTTTCAGATTCGAACTCGCTATCTTTCACTTGTAAGTCTGACACGTTTACCGCTGAACGACTGAGTAATCCAATATATATTTTTTAGATAATAAGTAATAATACCATATATACACAGTATCTCAGACAAAATAAGGATAGGCAGCAAATATAAGATACACACTGCCTTCAAATCGACAAAAACGCTCAGGGGAATACTAACCAATTATTTATTTATTTATTTATGCTATTTATTATTATTTATGCTATTCCACGTCCTTTCTTGTGCGAACAAAGCCTGCCGCCTACTTGTTGTTTGAATTACTCCCGCACCGCGATTAACTAGTAACGCGTAACGTGAAAACTACAATCTTCCTTATTTCTTAACCGATTGCAACAAACAAGGTGTCACTAGAAAGATAAATTAATTTCGAAATTATTTAGTCTCTTGTAAAATTTTCATTTGGGCTACGGTTTTTTCGTAATTCCACGTTAAAAAATTGACATGCCATTTTGAAAAAATTAAATTACGTAAATGAATATTTTTCCTATGTTGCGTCTTTGTAAGATACATCCGTGTACCAATTTTTATGAAAATATCTTAAAAAACAACACAGATATAATTTTATTTAAAAAAAATACAGAATGGCGGTTAGCGGCTAAATGAAGCCGAAATCGAAAAAAAGTTATTCTTGATTTTTTTTTCAAAATTGTCCATAAAATCCAAAAACGTATAGCCAGCCCAACCTTTTTGTAAATGTATATATATATATATATATATATATATATATATATATAGACACACACACACAAACAACTTATAGTGGCACCAGGTATAATTGAAAAAATTATAGGTATTGGATTACAGTGGTTCAGCGGTAAAGGTGTCAGACTTACAAGTGAAAGGTACCAAGCTCGAATATGAGAGAAGTCAAGTGCTTGGGAAAAAATCATAATATATGAATTCGACTCAAATGCGAAAACAGTCCTCAGGACTAAACCTGATGATGAAAACAGAATTCGCTTCCAAAACGTCGCGAGATAAAAACAAAAACTGTGGAAATAGGCCGATAAATTCAACTAATAAAAATATTTTATTTTCATGCGCAGTTCAGTAAATGCAGTATCTACCTTTAAACTAGCATATTTCTGTTGCACGCTCTTGTACTAAGCATTACTACTGCATGTTTACACTAATATTGTACTATTTATAACGTAATTTAACAGTCAAATCCCTAGCGAAACGACTGACCTCAACGTAACTTTCTTTATCAATCACAAGAAATCCGATTTTATCACGCCAGCAACAAAAACACAGGTCCTTAAATCTATTAAATCATATCCACATTAATGTGGTCATCATACACACGCTAAGATTGACGTGATCTTCTTGAAAAACAACATGTACATTCGCATTGAAATAATCATTATTTTGGTGTCTGCTAAAACAGAAATGATCTCTAATTTAATGTTGTTTATGGCATACTTACTACATTATCAAAGATCATTGAATTCTTATGGCAATTACTAGGGAATTTAACATCACTATATTCTTATATATCTGAATAAAATACATTTACATGTATTTGTACAGAGTCAAACTGTTTTTGTTCAAAGCAAATCATATATAGTAAATAAATGCATTAACATATCATTTTCTTTTTTTTCGTTTCATATGTCAAGGTTCCAGTGTGAACTCTCCAATCTTTCCTATTTGCATTTTTTTGTGAATTCTACTAGTTTTAGTTTTCCTACAAACAACTGCGATCGGACTAAACTTACTTTCAACGTTTATAAAAAAGATATAGGGCCGATTTTTATCAAACAACTATATCTGGATGCTGGATCGCCATTTACTGATATTATGTAATTTTTATTGAATTAAGCGAATTACTATAGGGACATGTGTTTGAGAAATCGCGATTTTACGTCAAATTGAGAAACTCCGATCTTTAAGAATTAATTAATAAAAACTATACACTGGAATTAAATAAATTTTATGTATGTAACAGGGTACACCTTTGATAACATGTTAATGCGAGATTGATCTTCTTTATTGAATAACAATGTTGTAATAACATGTTATATAACAGGGTTTTTAAGGGGTGGATAAACACCTTACAGGGCCATTAACGCTAAAATACCTTAATAAATGATGCATGACTTTTAAAATGTTTCTTATTTTATGATTTTTAAGAAGTGATTAAATTTAAATTAAATCAATACACATTTTATTTTAGTTCTAATTTTTCAAAAAACCATCTTATATTAGATATTCGAATTTATCGGCGTGGTGTTGAACGCAAAGTCTTAAAATAAGATCGTTAACGCTAAAACGATTCACCTTAAAACAATTATTTAAAAAATTTTACAAAGTAAACATGAATTCAAACGGTGAGCTATCACTGAATTTTTATTAAGTACACCAGAATTCTGTTGATGCAAGCCGATTGTATGCTGAACCATTTCTTAACAGACTAACTCGGATTCCACAAAAATTCACTGTTCTAGTACTCCGTGGACAAGAAACTGGTGTACTGCAAACATGTCAAGGTTGGGACGGTGACCAGGACGACACAACGAATTTTGGATGCCGAAGAAGAAATATTTAACCTTGTTGAAGAAGATCTCTGCAGTAGTACTACGGTGCTAATATCAATTATATCTTTTCCATGTACAAAAAGTACACGCATTGAACCTTCAGATGTTTGCATTTCCGCCAATGGTTTCTGCGAAAATAGGCTGAACTTCCAAACTTTTCTTCCATTGGGTTGGAAACAGATGAGACAACGTGTACACGTAACCGCTGTAACGTGCCAATTCTTGGCTTTCGTTTCCTTAATTTAAGTTTTGAATTTGTGTTATTATTGGTAAATATATTTTAGATTACGTTGGTATTTTAAGTCATTCCTTTTTTGTTTCAATAATTAAATGTTGCTAATGACGATATTTTCTCTTTAGTATACATAGTTCGAATCTCCGTGTATATATTTTTATCGTCCGTAATGAGTATTTGGACACATCAATTTTGTTTTATGCGCAAGGCGAATCTGAGTTCATTTCCGTTCATTCTGCGTTCCGATGCACTTCTTCACTGCACAAGGTATGCAACTACTTTTGATTACATTTTGGTATATATTATATATAATAGGGAAATTAAGACATCAAGAAAAGCCCATGTGTTAATGAATTTCGTATCGTAATGGATGGTATGGTATACGTGGTCGATGACGTCGGTAAATACAATTTTTTATCGTGAAGAACTAAAAATGGAGATACCGTTGTATCATTACCGCATGTTATTGGTTTGCCTGCTTTTGTAGTCTGGTCTACATTTCGTTTATATTTAAATTACCTTACTGTACCGTATGTTTATCCTATCTAAGGAAATGAAGTTCTCAAACTGCAGTTCGTTTCAAAATAAAGTTAATACATATTTATTTAAGTACAAGGAAATGTAAGCACGTATCCTTCTAATGCAAAATAGTAAATAACAAGTCAGTATAGTGTTGTTTTGATACGGTTATAATGAAAAGAAACAGCTGATTTCGATTTCTAAGATAAACATATTTGAGTGCATAACATTGTAGCTGTAATGTTTGTTGACATAGGTCAAGTAGATGCTATTATTAAAGATATACAGTGTTAATCATCTTTCATTTTGAATTCTACTTAAAGATAATTTATCTGTTTATACACGATGTGTATTAATTAGTGTTAAAGTTTCAGGTAGCGTTATAGTCCAGAGAAAGCTGAGAAACCCTATAATAAAATTATCGCTAGGCGGTCTGCCATTTCTTCTCACGAGCCATCCAAAGTTCGAAATTTGACCGACTTCATTAGCTTTTATCGGGGAAAATATCCGATAAAAAATTTATTTTCAAACAAAATATTGATGTTGAATTTTTTTGCAATTTTTTGGTTGCATTCCGCACCTTCTAAAACCTTAGATTAAGATTTAAAAGATGCAGAATTTGAGAAAAATACGCTTGGCAACGAAGCCAATTTTGTGGTGACGTTTGTATACATCAGTGTGACAGGCATTTTTTGCACCCATTGCGTCGTTCGATTTCATATTTCACTGGTGATCATGTACTCATTCAACGAGTACGCAGATATGTACATGGTGTACGGTCCAATTGCCTGGCCAGCGAGGTCCGACCTGAATCCTTTAGATTTTTTCGTATGGAGCTTCCTCAAGGACAAAGTATATAAGACGCCCCCGGAGAATGTTTTGGATTCAATCCCTCTTCGATTGGAATTGTGCATGGACATGGACGGTGGTCATTTTCAACAATATGTTCAATAATAAAAAATGTGTTCTGTACTGTTTGTATTGATCACCAATATGCTTCTGACGCCTTGTGTCACGTATCATGAATAAAAAATGTGTTCTGTACTTTTTGTATTGTTTTGATCACCAATATACTTCTGACGCCTTGTGTCACACGTATCATGTGGTGAATTTGTTTACATGTAGCTTCCAACGGTGTAATTTAATGTCATTTTTGGATGGCCCGTTAGAAGAAACGACGCATCGCCTAGCATTAATTCTTTTATGAGGCTTCTCATGAGGCTATAACGCTAGCTGAAGCTTGAACACTATTTAATAAACACCGTGTATAGTTTGAGTTGAATTAGAAAGTAGTTAATATCGTAAAGCTTTACGAGAAGTACTGTTTTAATTGACTTTATGTTGAAATTAATTAGACATTATTTTGTTTTATTAAATATACAAATAAATAAATCTGTTTAGTGTTATTGAATTACCTTCACTATTAATGTACTTACAACTTTCTCAATTTTTGTTGTATTTTAATTATTTAACATATAAAATTGAGTGCTTTACTGATTATACCTATGGATATATCACTGCCTCCCTCACAACCTACAGTAAGTTTCGTAAGCAATGTACCTTGCTGAGCTAGACCGAAATGCAAACTTACCGTTTTAATGTTCAAATAACAACCCCTACACTTTTTTTATTTCTTATACGATATCAACAAACGTCACAATGCTCATAGTGGGCAGTTGAAAATCCATGTCGTAATCAAGCACAGATGTGCGATAGACGTTTGGGCCGGATTGGTCAACGGACAACTTATTGGTCCTTTTGTGTTGTTAAACCGATTGACTGGAAATGATTATCTCTTTTTGCAAAACCATTTACCAGAACTGCTAAAAGAAGACCTTTGAATGTTGTTTCTTCAAGGTGGCGCACCGCCGCATTTTAATCGTTTAGTTCGGCAACATGTGGATAATGTATTCGAAAATAACGGGTGGTTCTGTTTTACCACCACCCACTTTAACCACCTAAACTTATATTTATGGCGTTGAAACAGATGCGACTACAATCGACGGTAAAATCTAGGCTTGTAAGTTATGCCAACTCATGGATACGTCGAGTGACGCTTTACGTTCAACACCACGGCGGTAACGTCGAACATCTAATAAAATGTGTATTTGTTTAATTTAATTGTTCAATCATCTCGTAAAAATCAGAAAATAAAATAAGATTTTAAAAAGTTACTTATATCTCTTTTGTATACAAACTTTGTTAAGCATTTTAGCGTTAATGACCTTCTTTCAAGGTTATTATTAATTTTATTTTTACCTTTAACTGATTCGTTCATAACAAAAACTTATAATAATTCTTTCAAGGTGTTTAATCGCCCCTAAAAAATAAAATCACAATACAGTGAACACCCTGTATTTGAAGAATGAAGTGGGAACAACAGTAAAGTTTGCGTGCTTCGGGGAATCGAATTGAAGCACCGTTAACGATTAAAGACATTATGCAGGAAATGGTCGTTTAATACGTTTAAAACCAAATAAACTAACAAATTTAAATATTCAGTAACAAATAATAGATTGACATGCATTACACTGGTAGCGGATTGTGTGTTTCTTTCTTGCTAAACAAATTATTTAAAACCACAAAAAAGACTCTTGTCTCACATGCGTTTTCGCAAAATAAGTACTTCATTTCTTGACTAGTTTACGGAATGTTTATTTACTGTAATAACTGAAAAGTTGTCACGTTTTGCTTTTTGAGCTAATTACAAATACACAAGAAAAATTAATTGCTATTTTTATATCGTCATATATTTAGAAGGTATTGAGATACCTACCACATTCCCAAATTTCATTAATTCCAGATAAAATTTTTATAGAGGCATAACGTAAGGTACGTTGAAAAATCATACGAGTAGGAGGGGACAGCAGCGCCGTCATTTTGTTTTTAATTATGACGTCATAAGTAATTGCGCAACCGGAAGGAGAAGTGCGGGTAGTCATGTGACCCGGTGGCGAAAGAGTGGTGGTACCCGATGGGGAGGGGATGGGCAGGTCAAATTAAACGTCATAATTAAAAGGAGTTGGGGTAGTCACGTGACCGGCGTCCATTTTGTGAGTCCTGGTCGGGTCTTCACGCCTCTGTTCGGGCCTCCTTGACGGGAAAACTACAAATTTGAAATAGTATTCTAATAAAGCAGCCCAATTCTACCTCATAAGATAGCTATAGGGTTCGCGAACTTGCGTTTTTTGTTCCTTATCTGGCCCCTTGTTTATTATGGCGAGAAAACTTGAATTTGAAATAGTGTTCTAATAAGGGACCCGCATATTATCTCATAAGAGAACTATTGGCCTCCGGAACTTGTTCTCAGGTCTTCGCACAAATCAATCAATCAAATCAATTATTACAATTTGTCTAAGATGCTTATTTGAAACTATCCTCTGTCAAAAGCAAGTTTTGTTTGTATTTGTGATTGTGTCTGTGTTTCGCGTTTCGCGCTTCTAGTTTTGTGCTTCGTGTTTCGCGTTTCGACTTTCTTGTGTCTTAATTAGTAGACATTTGATCGTTTATCCTGTTTTCAAGATAATTAAAAAACACATTGAATTTTTGTGGATTTTAAACAGGTTTTATCGTTAGTATACTACATTTGGGCTGATCCCGAGTTTCAAGTTTTTTAGATAATTAAAATGACCGCTGGGAGGTTAAAGTTGTTCTCGCTCACAATAGCGTTTAACATTGAACTTTTAATTGTTAGTGTTACGTTGGTGATGTTTAATGTCTAAAATTGTCCAATCCCAGGATTAAAATTTTCAATACATTTTAGAATAACAGCTAATTGTGTGAAGCACAGGCACGAGCATGATTACAAGGACAATCGCACTAACGTAGCACTAAGGACTACAAAAAGTTTGGTACTAGAATCCATTGTGGGCTTGGTCGACTTTACCCTTCCCGCAGTTATTTTAATTTAATAAAAAAACAGAATCTCATGATTAGAAAAATTTGGGCACTCATCAGCACAAACGTAGTATACCAACGATAACGATACCGTTTCAAAATCCACAAAAATCCAATATGAACGGATCCAACTTCACATTACTGATGGTTTTTTAATTATCTTGAAAACCGGAAAACGATCAAATGTCTACTAATTAAAACACACGAGACTCGAAACGCGAAACGCAAAACGAGAAACTCGAAACACGAAGCGTGAAGCACGAAACGCGAAACACGAACACAAAACTTGCTTATAAATCTTCAAAGAAAACTTTGACAAAGGGTAGTTTCAAATCAGCATTTTGGATTTGATTTTAATAATTGATTTGATTGATTGATTTGAGCGAAGACCTGGGAACAAGTTCCGGAGGGTAATAGTTGTTTTGTGAGATAGTATGCGGATCCCTTATTAGAACACTGTTTCAAATTTTAAGTTTTCCCGTTATAGTAAACAAGGAGCCCGGCAAGGGGCGAAGACCCGACAGAGGGCGTAAACCCGAGAGCAAGTTTAGGAACGCTATAGCGGTCAACAAAGGCAGAAAGACCCTAGAACAAGTTCCAGAGCCCTATACCTCTCTTATGAGATAGTATGCGGGCCCCCTTATTAGAACACTTTCAAATTTCTAGTTTTCCCGCCAAGGGGTCGAAGATCCGAGAAGGGGCGAAGACCCGGGGGAAAGTTTAGGAACGCTATAGCTATCTTATGAGGTAGAATCGGACCCCTTTATCAAAATGTTATTCAAATTTCTAGTTTTCCCACCATAACAATTACAAAGGTGGCCGTCAAAGCAAAAATTGCCGACAATCCACACCCGCGAAATAGACGCCGGTCACGTGACTACCCCAACTCCTCCACTCCTTTTAATTATGACGTCATAATTAAAATAATTCAACTACCCACTCGTCTCTCCACTCCTTTACGCCAACAGTAGTGCACTTTACAGGTGTTAAATACCATTTACTTTGGAAATAAAAACATAACGGTGCAAACATAACATCGATGTTCATCTAGGAATGAATTAATAGGAATTAATTTTCTTTAATACATCGTAGAAATATTTATAAACGTATCCAAGTGTGACATTAAATTTCCGCTGGTGATAATCCCCATAAATCAAGTAGTTAGGCTAATAATTTTCTACATTTCTACTCATTGTGACACTGTCAAAAATGTAATTAGATTTATCTTCGTAAGAGGATAAATATGGTAAATTAAATTATGCAACATACTTATGACAAGCTAACTATTTTTTTCTAGGAAGAACAGAATAAAAAACAAATTCATTCTACATTTGGGAACCAGTATTATTTGTCACACCCTGACAGTAAACGTGATATTTATAAAACTCAATCTGCATCATTTCCTGGATTAAGATCTAGTTCTGTAAGTTCTGCGTTTGAAAATGACTGTGTAAGTAGTTACAATTCGGAAGAAAGAATATCAAAATCTAAAATAACTGATCGTTGTACACAAACTAGTAAAACTATTATACAATTAGCAGAAATGGAAACGGGACAGTTAACACCAGATAGTTTAATGCATTCACCGACAAAGCCTGCGGATTTAGAAAAACAAAATCTGCAGTTACTACAATTAAATTCAAAATTAAACGAGTATGCTAATACATTAGATACTACATGCTCTGAAGGATTTAATACTTATAAGCAGATTGAGTACATGCGAAAAACCACATTAAACCAATATTTGGATAATAGAGATTACATTATAAAAAGTGACTGTAACACAAATAATTATCCAGGTACATCATTGACAGATACATTTTTGGCAAAAAAGCAAAATGAAGAAATGATGTCATCTCGTTCACTGTTTCTTCAACAAACTTCCCCCTTACGCAATTTAACATTAACCAGTAGTCCGAACAGTAAATTTAAAAGTCAGTCTTGCTTGGAACCTCGTAACTATGATGCTCCTCCCCGAACAAATGGTACGATTTCGAGATTTACGGTTAAAAATGTAAGAACTCAACCAGAACAGATTGAACAGTTTCCCGTACAGACTTATTGGCCAGAATATGTACCAATTCAAGGAGATGAACATATAGATCAACAAGACGAAAGTGGGCCCTCTAGTCCTTTAAGTATAGGCAATAAAAAGTTGTCTCGTACAGAAAGACGAAACAGTTCGTTTATGTCACCAACAATGGCTAGCGAACTAAAAAATCAACAAAATATAGTAAATGAAGTAGAAAAATGTATGTCACCTTTACGACGAGGAAAATCATTAAGCCCCAATAGAGGCTCATTACTAAATCCTAGTACGGAGTCAAACGAAAAAAACATTCCATACACTCAAGATACAACTTTACCAGAAATACAAAGTAAACTTCTACCGGGTAATAGATTAAGAAAAAACAAAAGTACCAATAAGGTAACAACAAAGGTTGGATCAGAAGAAGCTTCATTACAACTGAATTTGCAAGAATTGAATTTAAAACCACCGCAGGTATATGATTTTTGCGCTTTTATTATCTTTTCATTTTATTTTTTTATGGACAAGTTTTAATTTTATATAGATAAGGAATGAAAGTAGTTCATCAATAATTTCTTCAACAGAACAATTAGTTCTTCAAGCAGTACATCGCGTTAGAAGTCTTGAGTGGTAGGTATATTATAAATACATATTATTGTTGAACTACTAATATCAGAAAATAATTTCAGGGACGTTGCATTAAAAGGTTTAGCAGAAATAACGGAATTGAGTCGGTCTATGGATCCGGATTTTTTATATCCATATATGACCAATATGAACCAAAAGTTAATACAACTGTTACGTAGTCCAAGATCACATGCTTGTCGAACTGCTTGTCAAATTGCTGGACATTTATTTGAGTCTATGAAAGATACAAGACGACCTGTAAGTCAAAATATATAAAAATAATTCATTTTCGATGTGTTTCAAGGAATTTGATGACATTGTTGAAATACTTCTTTCTAAAACTGCAGATTCCAACAAATTTATTCGGAATGATGCAAATTTGTCGCTTGATACTATGGTCACTCATATACCGATTTATCATTCTATTAGAGCAATATGCTTAAAAGGACCATCACATAAAAATCCTCTTGTAAGAACTGCATCAATCAGATTAGTTGTTTGCGCAGTAGTTATAGCTGGTCCAAGTAGCATATTAAATTCACCTGGTCATGAACACACCAAAAAAAGAGTGATTACGCACCTAGCTCAGGTTTTAGCTGATAAACACTTGGAAACAAGGTACGTTTAAACAACATTTCAACTATATTTAATAGCATTTCCTATGTTTCAGAAAATACGGTGAGCGTCTATATAAGATATTTAATAAAGATTCTGAAAATTTCGAAATACATTTAAAAAAATATTTAGATGCAAAAACTTTAGGGAAAATGTGTCCTCATTTAAAAAGTAGCAGTGTAAAGAGATGATGCAAATAATAATAATTTAAATGTGTCCGAATGACTGAAAAAAATGTAACAGATTTTAAATATTAATTATATGAAATACGAAGTAAAATTGTATAATAAAGAAAAATCAGTTTTAATAGAAAACATTTTTAATTAAATTTTATTCTAAATGGTTCATTTCATCCTCACAAGTAGATATGTAAATATCTGGTGTGGAACACCACACGACCTTCCAACCAACAAAATGGAAATTAAAAGAAATGAAATAATTTTAATAACATTTTTTTAGAATACTTATATCTGTATACCGGGTGGTCGTAAAGTAAGGAATAAATTCAATATCTCGTAAAGCACAATTTTTTTCAAAAATCGCTCGGACCCGTCGATTTTATATTTTTTCGGGGCATATTTTGCAAAAAAAAAATTTTATACAGGGTGTCTCAAAAAAGATTTGCTAAAAAATTTTTTTTTTTCAAATTGCAACCCAATTTTTTTATTGCATTTTTGGATTGCCCTTACAATTCTAAACATTTGTCATGCAGCATGTGCTATACCTAAGTCCAAGCGTTTTGGAGTTATTCGCATTCAAAATTTAAAAATTGAAAAAAGGTCATGAAGAAAACGAAAAATGAAATAATTTTTATACTGTTTTATTATATCGAAAACAAAGATTCGTAAACTTAAAAATAATTTTATTTCAGCAAATGTTCGAAATGTCCTCCGTTAGTCAACTGACAATAGCCTAATCGATCTACAAATTCCTGCTGCACATTTCGAACCATTTCGGGCGTTATTCGACGTATTTCTTGACGGATGCGTTGTTTTAAATCATCTAGATTTGCCGGTTGGCTTTTAAATACCTTGCCTTTAAGGTATCCCCATAAAAAAAGTCTAGTGGTGTTAGATCGGGTGATCTTGGTGGCCACTCAATAACACCGCTCCTTCCAATCCACCTGTTTGGGAAAGTGTCGTGCAAATAAGTTCGAGCTACCACAGCAAAATGGGGGGGAGCACCATCTTGTTGGAACCAGATGTTATGATGTGGCAAATCCGGACGTTCT
>JARFJB010001580.1:585000-637500 GCA_036346205.1 Vesta saturnalis
ATAAAATAATAGGTATTTATTATTAAGATAATCAGAAGATTATGGCTCGAGGGAATGTTAAAAGCCCGACGCGAAGCGAGGCTTATATTCTGAGAGCCATAATCTAAAATTATGCCCGTGGTACATCAATGTTTTATTTTATTTTGCACCATGAAACTGGAACAAAATATTAAAAAGATTCAGTATTTTCGGCAAGTTTTTAAATGCAAATGCAGTGAAATAAAGTCGACAGTAGGCTAATTTGTTGTTACTAAGATACTGTGATATTGCTATTATATATCATGTCATGTGTTTGCTGTCAATCATGCGGCTTAGCATCAATGACATTTCCGTGCTATAAAGATCACATTACGCCCGCAATGGGAGGCGTATAAAGAACATTATGGTGGCAAAATAAAATAAATGTATAAACAATGCTATCTGTATAAATACCGTTTACGCGATAGGGCGGAGTAAAGACCTTAATCCAGTGTTGCCGTCGCCCGGAAAAAAAGTCCACGAAGCAAACCGAAGACCAAAGATTTATGGCTGAATCTAGAGAACCGTCAGACGGGGATCCAACAGCTGTATTATACCCTCGTTAGGCGGGGATGCTAACATGATTATGTTAGATAAACAAAACCGACATGTATAAAGAAGGTAATGCAGAGTTTAAAAGTGCAACGTTAAATTAATTTATACTTTTTAATAGTAGGTGAACATGTCACTATAACTTCTTTGAAATCAGGGTTAGCATCTAAAAAGTCAATCGAAATGTTAACAACGGTCTGTTTATCGACAGGTTGTTTTCCTTGACGAAACATGGATATTTGCTAAAGGTAGCAAAACTCGATCTTGACAAGATAGTGATGTCCGAAAAGAAAAGTACGATGATAAAAGATTTATTGTTGTACATGCCGGAAAGAGCAATGGTTTTATTCCCGAGGTAAGCTTACTTTTTCAATCGAAATTTGCGACAAGCAATTACCACAGTGAAATGAATGGGGAGATATTTACAAAATGGGTTCAAGAAAAGTTGATTCCGAATTTAGAAGAATTATTTCTAATTATCTTAGATAATCTACCCTATCATAGCATTTTTGTATCGGAACAACCCACATCAGCTTGGAAAAAGGACTATATTATAGCATGGTTACATGACAATAATTTAATATTTTCCAACCGTCTTTCAAAATGCGACTACTACAATTGGCTTAACATAATAAAAAAGAAAAAGTGTACGTTATCGATGAATTGATATGACAGCATGGTCATGAAGTTCTTACGTCTTCCACCATACCACTGCGATTTAAATCCTACCAAACTTATATGGGCTCAATGTAAAAGATACTATAATGCACGTATTGGCCGTGACGGTTATGGGGACGACAAAGTATTGCCAATGTGGTCTAAAGCTTTAACAATGTGTACTGCTGAAAGATGGAGGGAATGTATTCGACATACCGAAGATTTGATTAGAACTTGGTACGAAAAAGAGAAACAACTGATGGTAGAAGTTTCACCTTTGGTAATCCATTTAAACTGATAAGGAATCAAGTTCTGAGGATGATTCAGATTAAGTTTGTTAAATTTTAACTGGACATTATACGAACGATTCTTACCGTAAACTTAATCGTATGGTTTGTAGCCATATTTTGGCCTGAAATAAAACAATTCAAACTTATGTGACACAATATCGTTTCTGAATTTATTGAATAAAAATACAATTAGTTGTAGAATGTTACTGATTAACTAGAAGATTGACTTAGAGTTATGATATTATCCATCAATGATTTAAACGATTATTGATGAAGAATATCGTTAAAATTTTAAATCGATTTTATCATTGTTACTAACAAAAACTGAATTGTAAAATGTACCACGAATAGCGTAATCATAAACATAAGCATCATAAAAATACGTATTTTTATGATGTAATCTGTTTATTTTTACGCCGTCGTGGTACATTCTAACATTATCTTCAGTTGTGTTTTGTTAGTTAATGATAAAAAATCCCGAGCTTTAAAGGTTTTGCCGACGATATTCTCTTTCATCAATATATCGTTTATAGTCATTTGATGGTATTTCAATATCGGATTTAACTTCTGAAGCCAAGTGCTTTCTTCTCCAAAAGATTTTTAATTTGTGTAAGTAATGTAAAATTTTATTTTCATCATGCCACCCACTGCATGTACTTGTTTCGGGTTGTTCGAATGGGTTCTGAACTTCTGGAACAGATTTTTCGTCGTTCGTGGTTGCCATTCTCGTATTACGTACAAAAATTTGGTGATTTTTAATAAAACTAAAATTTATTGTGACAATTTTCTAAACAAAAAACTGGCATACTTCGTTTTTTAGTTTTAGTGGTGCAGACCACAGATAATTTGTTATAGAAAAGAATCTTTGCTGTTGTCTATGCCACTATACTCTGTTCCATCTTATTTTGCATCGAGCAGGGTTATTTGTTTTTGTAGGGGTATTCCCGTTTGTCAAAGTTACAAGAATATGATATGAAATAATACATTTGAATAGTACATCAAACAAAAAAGAACATTATCTACGAAAGATACAATTTCTATTCTAGGAATCACAAGGAGAATGAAGAATTTGATCATTTTTATATGTCATTAGTGAAAACTATTAATACTGTTTCTACCATGTGGTTGTATAAAATTTGTCTTGAAAATGTAAATGTGGTAGAATTTAAGCTTGATATGGGTTCAGAAGATAATAGACTACCTTTTAATATATTTAACAAATTAAGTTTTAATAAAAATGTAAATAAAACGAATGTAATACTACAAGCATATGGAGGATTTAACAATCGGCCAATGTTTAAAGTCACATTGTGGTCAAAGTTAATGAAATTGAACAATACATCAAATGTCAAATAAAGCATATAGTGATAAACATGCAAATCGTTGTGATGTTAGATTTGTCCCGAATCAAAGTATATTGATTTGTAAAGGAAATATTTGGATCTGATAAATTTGTGCGTAGAACTAAATATCCAAAATCTTTTATTATAAAAGATTGCAACAATAGAATTTTAAGAGGGAATACTTATGATTTGAAACCATCTATGAATAAACCTTTGTTTAGTTATTTAGATAATTATTGTGAATGTTTTATTTTATTTTGCACCATGAAACTGGAACAAAATATTAAAAAGATTCAGTATTTTCGGCAAGTTTTTAAATGCAAATGCAGTGAAATAAAGTCGACAGTAGGCTAATTTGTTGTTACTAAGATACTGTGATATTGCTATTATATACCATGGCATGTGTTTGCTGTCAATCATGCTGCTTAGCAATAATGACATTTCCGTGCTATAAAGACCACATTACGCCCGCATTTGGAGGCGTATAAAGAACATTATGGTGGCAAAATAAAATAAAATAAATTATAATTAAAATTATTTCATTTCTTTAATTTTTAACTTAGCATCTGTCCAGAAGTTTTAAACGTCTATGTGACATAAATTAGTGTTTTTGCATTTAAAATGTTACATATTTACATGATGAGCTTTTTATAAAAGTATATAAAGATATAATTATTCTAAAAAATGTTATTAAAATTATTATAAAGAAGAGGTTGCATAGTTATCCTAAAAAAATTGAAATTAAAAATTATTTTTATCATCTGATGTCATTTTCGTAATGAATTCCTTATAAATGTTCACTAATTATTCGGAAAATTTATTAAAAATTATGTTGCATTTAATCCATAATTAATTAAATGTGGTTTACATTTTTAATTTAACTATGCAGTCTGTCAGAATTTTAAACGTTATGAACAAAATAGTTTGCTTAAAATGTTCTATTTCCGATGACTTTTAAAAATTCATAAATCATAATATCATAAATAATGTTAATAAATTAATAAAGAAGGTTATATTACAAAATTGAAATTAAGACTTAGGTATTTATCATATCATTGATGTTATTTTGTAATAACTTTATAATACAGTTAAACATTATCACGAAAAATGTTATTGAAATTAATTTTTTCTTTACTTCCATTTTAGTTAAAGGTCGTGTTTACCCAATATTTTAGATTATGCAAGTCTATTCAAGTTATAAGAAAAAATTTAAATACAGAATACGTTTAAACTTATAAACTTCATAACACAACTACATTTAACGTACAAAAATTCAAAGCCCGACATAACAAATATCATTATGCTTCGTTTCAACATATGCTATTTAATTAAATTTTTACGCTTACATAAAACACTTACAAAAACCATCTCTATGCTAAATAATTTCTAAACATACTTCTAAAAATTAATACTATTAATAATAAAATATTAACTGACACAAATTTACTTAGTAATTTTTCGCCTAAATTGACGTCATCAATGCATACGCATACATCCATAGAAGTACACTTTAAACAGCACGTGATTTAGAATTTTCGTTAAACAAAATTAACAAGTCCTGAATTCAGAAATCTAATCAGCTCAGCAATATCAATAATATATATAAAAAAAATTTTAAGACGTAGGATTTCGTTCGATTACCAACACACACATCACACACACACACACACGCACCACGACATTAGTTTTCGTTACTTCACAATAACAAGTCCGTAAATTGTTAATTATCCCAACTGCAACCATGCAAGGCACGAAAATTTAAACACGCGTTATACACACACACACACACACACACACACACAACACACACACACACACACAGCACGCACCCATACACAACACGCACACCACGCACAGACAACGCACGACGCGCACACACACACGATCGCACCACAACACACACACACACGTCTACACACAGACACACACAAACACAACACACGCACGCACACAACCACTACGACATGACACACATCACAGACACACACAACGCACACACAGAACACACCACAACCACGGCACGCACACACACCACAGCACACACAACACACACACGACACGCAACACGCACACAACAACGAGGCACGCAAACAAACCACAATGCACATACACACACCACGCACACCACACACAACTACCAACACACGCGCACACACACGCTACGCACGCATACACACGCACGCACACACATCACAGACACACACACAAACGCACACACAGATACACACAGACAGACACAAACACACACACACACAAACGCACAAACATCCACACACACACAGGCACGCACACACACATGCACACACAATCACACACACGCACACACACTACACACACGCGTACACACACGCACCAACTACGCACGCAACACGCAGGCACTCACGCACCCACACACACAGCCAGACACACACACACACAACACACTACACACACAAACACACACACGCACACACAACGCACGCACACACATACACCACCCACGCACGTAACACGAACACAAAGCACGCCTGCACACACATACAGACACACACACACACACACACACACACACACACACACACACACACACACACACACAACACAGACACAGACACACACACACAAGACACACCGCACACACACGGACACAGCACACACACACACACACACACACACACACACACACACACACACAGACACACAGACACACACACACACACACACACACACACAGACACACAGACACACAGACACACAGACACAGACACACAGACACACAGACACAGACACACAGACACAGACACACAGACACACAGACACAGACACAGACAGACACAGACACAGACAGACACAGACACAGACACAGACACACACACACACACACACACACACACACACACAAGGCGACCTCGGTCATCGAAATTATCAACTTTCTGATTCACTACTGCAACATCCGCGGTATCAGGTCTAATCTTAATGCTACATCTTGAACAATTACAACCTGATATATTGTTTCTATCTGAAACACAAGTCTCCTCTGAAAGCTCCGAGTCACCCGACTTGCAATTTCCTCAATACCATCTTCACTCTAACTTTCGATATAAAGGAGGCGTATGTGCGTACATCAAGGACAGAATTGCTTGCAAGAGGGTTTCTTCCTTAGAAAATAATAATTTTGACGTGATTTGGTTTAAACATTCTGGTCCTAATTTTGTGAAATTCTACTGTTGCATTTATAGGTCTCCTAATGACAGCAACTTTCAAGACTTCTTCGATTACCTTAGTATGAAAGTTTACTATCTCCTGTCTCAGTTTCCATCTTGCGATATCTCATTTGTAGGCGATTTCAATGTTCATAACTCTGGTTGGCTTCAATTTTCATTTACTACAGGTCCCGCTGGTCATAGTGCAGAAACATTTGCTATTTCATGTGATCTCACAAATGATTTCTGAACCCACAAGAATCCCTGATAACCCTAACCGTACTCCACATCTTCTAGATCTCTTTCTTACATCAAACCCTCTTGTTTATAAAACTTCCGTTCTTTCGCCTTTAGGTCTTTCCGACCATTGTCTAATAAAAATCATTTCTACTGTACCTAATTCCCCTGTTGTTCGCAAAACCGATAGAACCTTGTGGTGTTTTAAGTCAGCTCGATGGAGTGATTTACGGGATTTCTTTGCAACCTTTCCATGGCGTGAATATTGTTTTAAGTCGTCCTCTTCTTCGGACTTCGCTCTTTCAGTATCTGAAGTCATCCTCATGGGAATGGAGTTATACATTCCGAAAAACAGTACCGTGTAGGTCATTCACGTTCCCAACCCTGGTTCAATAAGGCTTGTTCTGATGCAATATCTTTAAAAATAAATGTTACATTAAATGGAAATCTAATAAATCGGTTGACAGTCATGTAGAATACGTTGGTGCTAGAAATATCTGCAAAAGTGTCATCACTAAAACTAAAAAGTTGTTCGAACAACGAAAATGCAATGAACTAGCTACATCTCCTTTAAGCAGTCGTAAATTTTGGTCTTTAGCAAAAGCCATTAGTAAAACTTTCGAACATCTTCATTTCCCTGATATCTATTGACGGATCGGTAGTTGCTGATTCTGTAGACAAAGCCAACGTTTTTGTGGATTTGTTTGCATCAAACTCGTGTCTCAATGATTCTGGAAAAGATGTGCCCCTAGTCAACTCTTCTTCATACGTTATGAAACCAATTCATTTTCGGTACAAGCTCTTGGAATCGATCATCAGTAGGCTTGATCTCAATAAGGCGACTGGCCCAGACGGTGTCCCAGCTATTGTCTTAAGGAAATGTTCCCCCGAACTAGTACCAGTCCTATCTAAGCTCTATACGATCTCTATATCTTCTGGGAATTCCTTCATCATGGAAGTTAGCAAATGTTCAACCTACTCCCAAAAAAGGTGATAAGACCGATCCCTCAAATTACAGACCAATTGTCATCACTTCCATTTTGTCTAAAATCATGGAAAAAGCCATCAATCAGCAACTGCTCACGTTCCTTGAAACTAACAAACTCCTTAGTGACCACTAATATGGGTTTAGGCAAAGTCGTTTGTAATGTTTGCCTACTTTTACTTTCGTTCTCGTTTTACGTTTAGGTGCTATATTTATATTGCGCCCTTCTGGTTTGGTAACCCAACGCGGTTTTACTTTGCCTCGGTTTTGCTCAATCGTGTTTATATTATAAACGGGGTGTGGTTCGTATTAAGTACTGGATGGGCTTAACACTGTCACCTTAAATAAATACCTTAAAGCGTTTTAAAATGTATATTTAATTAAATAACAATAAATAAAGGTAATTAACAAAAACGTATGGGACTTCTTGTTCGGGTCCTGGCTCGTTCTCCTGGTTGGCGGCCGATCACTGTGTGCGTAGTCGCTTCTGTGAACAGAGATAGTCTTTTAATCTATTCCTTACCTAAGAGGTAAAATTTAGGTTACGGTCCTGTATGTACAGTAGCGAGAGCGTTATCCTTGATACCGTTGTTGGTCGGGGCGCCAGCGCAATGAACTCGAGTCGTTGTGGGGATTGAGAAAATCGATATCGTGCTTATACTGTAGTAACTCTGGAGCGCTGAAGCGAGTATGTCCTACTCCCGGGAAATAATACACGCGAAATGCGCGTATGCAAACGCGAGATCTCGGGACGGTCTTTCTTTAATTATAACCGGTTTGATTAGGCAATTAGATTATTTATCTAACAAAATTAATTACGGATCTCTATACTAAGTTTAATTATTTATAATTAATCAAGGGAACAAAATACTTAATATTAAAACTACTCTAATAGGTTTACGTAAAGATAGAATAATCTACGTACTATCTAATCTATTTACAAACGCTCTCGCACCAGGTGTTTACGATGGTTATGTGGACTACAAATTTATCTACAAATTTATACAACAGGTTTCGGGTGTACTCTCCTGCGATCAAAGACACCGTGTACGGTTATGATGTTTGTCTGTAGGTAGTGTATGTATGAGTTTCGAGCATTTCAGTAATGCTCAGAAGACGTAGGCGACGGCCTGTCTTTACTGGATATACTAAGAGAAAGGTCGTAGGTCTTTACAGCCCTGTAACAACCCTTCACCCTCAAGTCTTTGAGTTACGTCGGGGCTACCTGCGTGATACTCTAGGTTTTAGTGTACTTTGTATGGGCAGTGACGACGGGATCTACCCTGCGTAGCACTCTAGGTGTCAGTGTACTTTGTATTTGCGAGTTACGTCGATCTACCCTGCGTGACTCTAGGTGTTATGTACTTGGTATAACTCCTGGAGACTCAGCCCAGTTATTTACGATCTGTAGTGTTTGATTGTAACTTGTCAGATTGTATAACTTTACAACTTACGTGTCTATCAATAGCAGTACAGGATTAAACTTTAGGTTGCCCGGTGCGAGGTGGTGCGCGTTATCGCCAGATCGCGAAGGACTCTTCGTCGGTGAATAACAGGTCGGTGCTTACACGAAGCAAACGGTGGCGGCTGAATATCGGCTGGACGGGAATCTACTTCTTCTTGAAGTAGTAATACTTACTTCTCTTTATTATGCGCGTCGCGGGTTTATAAAGGTGCATCTGTGGGCGGCTTCGTGGCTACCGTGCGGGGGATGCCGTTATGCGATTGGTTGTAATCCTTCTGACGTGCAAAAACTTACGGTTTCTTAGAAATACACGTCAGCGGTGATGAATAAATTATTCGTTGTGCAATATCGCGTAAACTTTTGAAATCTTACATACAGGTTGGTCCGCACATAATTTATTCTAAAAAGCATACGTAAAGGACGCTGGTTCTTTATAGAAAATTAATTAAAAACAGGCGATCTTCTTTCATATGTGACCCAAGTTTGGAACAATACAGTAGAGCAGTCCGGTGAAACAGTTGTAGTCGCTTTAGATATCTCAAAGGCATTTGACCAAGTTTGGCATAAGTGTTTACTTGCCAAACTCACCTCGTTTGGGTTAAATGATAGGCTCATCAACTGGGTTTCTAGTTTCCTTGATAAAAGACGAATACGTGTCGTAGTTGATGGCTTTTTTTCAAAAGAAGTTAGCATTAACGCGGGCGTACCACAGGGATCCGTTATAGCGCCTACACTTTTCTGCTGTACATAAACGACCTTATTTCTTCAACAACTAACCCCATCCATTGCTTTGCTGACGATAGCACCCTTCACTGTAGTTCATCTCAGTCTACTCATAGTGATAGTCCACCTTCTATGTCAAATCAAGAAATTAAAGCTGAAATGGCAAATTCAATCAACAAAGACATTCAACGTATTGTCGAATGGGGAAGCAATAATCTAGTTAAATTTAATGCTAACAAAACTCAGTGTTGCCTATGTCCGCCAAAAGATCGATCATTTCCTGTTGTAAGTATGAATGGCTCAGTTCTTAAGTTTTCAGACTCTATTACTCTGTTGGGTATGACTGTATCTTCAAATCTCTCATGGTTGACCATCTTCTGTCAGCTACCAAAACAGCTGCTCGTAAAATAGGCTTTTTGTACAGATCTAAGCAGTACTTTACCTCTCGACAACTCCTTCTGCTGTATAAGGCCCAAATTCGGCCTCATCTGAATATAATTCTCACCTTTGTTAGTGCTAATACGCTCTCGATATCGTTGATCGTATTCAAAAGAGAGCGATTAGGCTTATAAATGACCCGTCCTTCACTTCTCACATACAGTCCCTTGAGCATAGAAGAATGGTTTCAGTTCTTTCTTTGTATTATCGTTATTACAACGGCTATTGTGCTGGTGAATTACATTCTTTGATACCATCTCCGGCTATCTTTGCGAGAAACACTCGGTTCGCTCATTCACATCATCAGTATGCAGTACAAATCTCCACTTGTCGTACCAAACGGGCGCAATCCACATTTTTCTACACGGCTTCTAAACTCTGGAATGATCTTCCTAGTTCCTGTTTTCCTCTCACTTATGATATGAGAAAATTTAAGGTAGCTGTTCATAGGCATCTATTGGCAATTCATTATCCCTCTATCCATCCTCCTAAGTGTTCCTGAGTGCTTTAGCACGATAGGCCTTATTTAGCCTGTTCAGATCCACAATCATAAAAAAAAAAAAACCAATTATGGGGTCAGGGAATATTTTTGCTTTTCTATTTTTTTATTTGAAAAAATTGTGGGTTAATAGATATACCGGAAAAGGGGTGAACCAATTTTAATGAAATTTGTTGTATAGTGGCTTTTGGATACGAAGAGTGTTTGCGTTATAAATTATGTACCTGAAAAGAAAGAAAATGAGAAATGGGTTGCTACAATACGAGATCATCTTGCTTTAATACGACATAAATCAGAAGATATTGAAAGGAAGAAAAAATACTAAAAGAAACAAGATGCAGAGCAAACGGTTACAAGAAACAAACTACTAGCAACAATGTATTTCCCAATAAAAGGAAACCTATCTCGAAAGGCATAAAAAATGAAACAAAAATACCCTAAGAAGGTGTTGATTGAGTACCTCAAGGTTTAAGATATGTTTTCACGCGCCGAATATAAATTTCTTTTATTATCAAATTTTGTTTAAATACTATAAATTGTTTCTTATTAGGGCAAAAAATCAGTTAAAGGGGCTAAAAAACGTAAAATGTCTGCGTGTGTATGTAATAAGTAATACAATATTTTTTGTACATGTTCGTGTATTTGGCGTGTGTTATATATATATATATATATATATATATATATATATATATATATATATATATATATATATATATATATATATATATATACACGAGGTTATTCACGATATCCGGCACGAAATATTGTGGCAAAATACGTGACTTAAAAAGTTTCACTTTTGGGATGTATGGGGGTCTATTATGATTTTAAAATAATTTTCATGTTTTACAGGGTGTCCCAGAAGGCCTAAAATTATCAAAGTTGCCTTTTTAAATTTGAACCCCCTGTATATTATTGCATTTTTGGATTCTCCGGTAAAAAAAAGTGTATGTTTTATTAAGATTTATAATACCTAAAATTTAAGGTTTTTAAATAATTTGAATTTTATCATAATCTAACCTAATTTCCATTTTCAAATACTTAAGAAGTATTTAAGTTATGTAAGCGAAATTTACAGTGAAGTGAAACAATAGATCATATTTTATATCCTAATTATAATAATCTTGTTATCTTATATAAGGTGCCCAAAGATTAAAACTAACCAAATAAGAATTTAAGTGGCTATAACTTGATTAATTTAAATAGTACGTCATATTTTTTACCTTACCAGGAAATGTACTTTTTAATTACCTATCGAATGGTTAAATCGTTTTTATAGAATCCGCCAAATAATAATTTTTTGTACCATTCGGTGTTTTTTAGATAAAAGTTCTAATGTATCTAGTTGCCTATGCTATTTAGAAATGTCAGACAATTTACAATTATAAGACTAATATTGAGAGATATCTTTACTAATGTGCAGAAATTTGTAACGTAATTTATACTACAACAGGATATAACAGCAATCATGGGAATAGGATATCAACGATAACATAAAACTAGCAAAATATTTGTAACAGATATTCGAAATGTCGACCGTCCATTTCCTGGCAGTAACATATTCTTATTTCAAAACCACGTCTAACTCTGAATAACATTAACGGGGTTACAGTTTCGAAAACGTCTCTTATGCGTATTTTCAAGATGTGTGGTGTTATGGGACGCGAACTGTAGACAATTCCATTTATGTATTTCCATCTGGTGGAGTTAAGTCCGGTGATCTGAGGGGCCAATTTTGAAATTGATTTCTTCCAATCCACCTGTTTTCGGCATTTAAAAATTGCCGAACCTCGCGATAATAATAAGGCAGAGTTCCATCAAATTGACGCCACATGGCTGTTCTGATGATTAAAGGGACTTTCTTCTAATAATACTAGAATTAGTGTAAAAGAAAATCGAGAAACACCACACCCACACATTAACGGGCCACCTATTTTGATTTCTCATGGCTTTGTAGTGATGTGGATTCAAATCACATTAGTAATGGAAGTTGTCTATAAAAAAGTTTTCATTTTCTGCCACCTTATCTAACACCCACATGCTAAATTCAGTTCAGTTGTCAAAATCATTTCCATAAAGTCAAAGCTAGATTTTATAAGGATGAAATTTGTGTTTTTTAAGAATTCTTGAAATACTCGCTTAACTAATGTTAGTTTTAGGATATCTCATTTTGACTAATATTGGGATTTTCGATAACTAAATCAACTGCCGTAAAAACATTTTCTTCATCTTCAGTTATAGATTTTCTTGTAATAAGTCTTTTATAACTGACACCTCCACTTTCCTTAAACTGGTTTAATCTCTCAGAAACGGCTGGTTTAGGATTATTTTTTTCGGGAAACCTTTGAGCATAAACTCGAGAAGCCAATAAATAGTTCTGATGGCATTTTCCAAGAATAAGAACCACGTCAATACGCTCTTCTTTTGGATAAATCTTCATTTTGACTAAGCAACACTGCAACAATATTCAAATAATAACGATCTAAACTTCCGCGATTACAACAAATAACACCACAATATCAAAAACAGACTTTAGAGACTAAATTGTCAGACTAAGTGCATTATCTGACCCATAAAACACCCTAATGCCATTCGATAGGTAATTAAAAAGTACATTTCCTGGTAAGGTAAAAATATGGCGGTCTATTTAAATTAATCAAGTTACAGCCACTTAAAGCTCTTATTGGATTGGTATTAATTTTTGGATACTCTGTATAAGATGGCGAGGTTATGATAAGTGGGATATAAGATATGATCCATTGTTACACTTTACTGTAAATTTCGCTTACATAACTTAAATATTTAAGTATTAAAAACATGAAAATTAGGTTTGATTATGATAAAATTTAAATTATTTAAACCGGTTTAGGTATTATAAACCTTATTAAACACACTTATTTTATCACAATAAAATGCAATAATATACAGGAGAGCAATTTAGAAAAGTGGAACGTTTTAAAAGACGCATCTTAGCCACAATATTCCGTGCCGTATAATATATATATATATATATATATATATATATATATATATATATATATATATATATATATATAAGGTTGTGTGTGTGTGCAGTGTGCGTGTGTGTGTGTGTGCTGTGCTGGGTGCCCGTGCGTGCGTGTAGTAGAATAAAAACTATCGATTCAACCGATTATTGTCCCACGTTGACTCCATAAAACTTCTGTTTCTTAAATGCTGAAATACAAAAATTTAAATATTGTTCCCGTATAGTCGATGTCATTGGGTTTAAATAGAAATCGCCTTAACTCGGAAATATCTTAACCTCCGTTAAGAATATAAGTATTTCTATTAAATCGTGTCATTCAAATGAGCGCCAAAATATTATGCATAGAATTCGTCAAATGGAAAGTAAAGTTAATCTTAATTAAATATATTGAGCGCAATATAACTGATTGTAAATGTATAATGTGCGTTTGTCGCAATTATTTTGTTTTTTACCTTTAACTCAATAATTTTGGTTTCTAAGTAATTAGCTACCTCTTTGTTACACTGACGAATATACCAGAAAAGGTTTTATACATGTATCCCGTATATATGAAATTGTAAATACTAAACCAATTTTCTAAACTTAACATATTTAATTCTAGTAATAAAATAAAACCGCTGCCAAGTTATCTACCACAATGTCTTCTCATATATGTAAATAAATAACTTCAAAGCCCACAATACCTGAATTGAGTCATATCGGTTTGTAAACACCATAATTCCCCATTTTCGATCTGCCATTTTGAATTTTTTAATTTTGACTGATTTATACTTAGTGATCTTAAAAAACTTCATTCTTCGACTTTAAAAACAATCGGTTGAAAAATTAAAAAATGCACAATTTTGCACCCTACACACGGTACGCCACTGGTTATTATATATTTTTTTATTTTGAAATCATAACGAACTTGACCTAGATTTTATGGCAAAAAAAATTTTTGTACCAAATTTCATATCGATAACTTTATTGGTTCAAAATATATCCCGCACACACAGACACTTACATACAAACACACAAAACACAAACAAACACACAAAACACACAAACACACAAAACAACAAAACACAAACACAACAAAAACAAAAACAAAACACAAAAAACACAAACACACAACACACACAAAACTACAACAAACACACAAACATCAAAACACACAATACACAATACAAACACAAAACACTAAACACACAACACAAAACACAAACAAACACAAATCACAAACACACACACACACAACACACACACACAACACAAACACAACACAAACATACAAACACACACAATACACAAACACACACAAACACACCAACACAACAACACAAACACACAAACAACAAACACTACAAAACCACAAACACACAAACACACAAACACACAAACACACATAACACAAAAACACAAAACAACACAAAAACACAAACACACAACACACAAACACAAACACACAAACACAACACACACAACACACAAACAACACAAACACACAAACACACAAACACAACACAACACACAAACACACAAACACACAACACACACAAACACACAACACACACAAACACAACAAATCACAAACACACAACACAAACACACAACACACACACAAACACACAAACACACAAACACACACAAACACACAAACAACACAAACACAAACACAACAAACACAACACACAAACACACAAACACACAAAACACAAACACACAAACACACACACACACACACACAACACACAAACACACAAACACACAAACAAAACACACATCAAACACACAAACACACAAACACACAACAACACAACACACAAACACAACACACAACACAAACACACAAACACACAAACACACAAACACACAACACACAAACAACACAACAACACAACACAAACACACAAACACACAACAACACACAAACACACAAAACAACACAAACACAACAAACACACAAACACACAAACACACAACACACACAAACACACAAACACAAACACAACAAACACAAACACACAACACACAACACAAACACACAAACACACAAACACACAAACACACAAACACACAAACACACCAAACACACACACAAACACACAAACACACAAACACAAACACAGCAAACACACAAACACACAAACACACAAACACACAACACACACACAACACACAACACACAACACACACAACACACAAACAGCACAACACACACAACACGACAAACACGACAAACACACAAACACACAAACACACAACACACAAACACACAAACACACAAACACACAAACACACAAAACACAAAACACACACTACAACAACACCAAACATCACAACACGACAAACACACGAACACACAAACACACAACACACACCAGACACACAGACACACAACACACAGACACACAAACACACAAAGACACAAACACACAAACACACAAAGACACAAACACACTACACACAAACACATAAAACACAAAAACACAAACACACAAACACACAAACACACAAACACACAAACACACAAAACACAAACACACAAACACACAAACACACAAACACACAAACACACAAACACACAAACACACAAACACACAATCGCACAAACACAAACACACAAACACACAAAAACAAAACAAAACAAAAACAACAAACAAAACAAACAAAACACAACACAAAAACAAAAACAAAACACAAAACAACACAAAAAAAAAAACACAAAAAAAAAACACACAAACACACAAAACAAAACACAAACACACAAACACAACAACACACAAAACACAAAACACAACACACAAACAACAAACAACAAACACACACACACAGACACAGACACAGCACAAACACAACACACAAACACACAGACACAAACACAGACACACACAGATAACACAACACACAACACAATCACAAAACACAACAAAAACACAAACACAACACACCACACACACACACACACAACACACACAACAACAAACAGACAACAAACAACCCAAACAGACACACAGACAAAAAACACAAACACAAAACAAACAGACAAAACCACACACACACCACGCACACCACACACCACACACACACGCACACACGCACACACCACACGCTCTACACGGCACAACACAGCACACACACAACACAACCAGAAACACAAACACCAAACACGACCGCCAAAAATGACAACAGACAAAACTCACAGACAAACACGAAAAATTAAAACACACACAAACACACAAAAATTAAATAAACAACACAAAAAAACAAACAGAAACACAACAACACAACACAACAAACACACAACACACAAACACACAAACACGCAAACACACAAACACACAAACACACAAACACACAAACACACAAACACAACAAACACACAAACACACAAACACAAAAACACACAAAACACAAACACACAAACACACAACACAACACACAACACACAAACACAAACACACAAACATCACAAACACACAAACACAAACACACAAACACACAAACACACAAACACACAAACACACAAACACACAAACACAAACACACAAACACACAAACAAACACAAACACACAAACACACAAACACACAAACACACAAACACACAAAATAAAACACAAACACACAAACACACAACACACAAACACAAACACACAACACAAAACACACAAACACACAAACACACAACACCAAACACACAAACACAAACACACAAACACAAACAACACAACACATAAACACACAAACACACAAAACACAACACAAAACACAAAACACACAAACAACACACAACACACAAACACACAAACACACACACACACACACACACACACACACACACAACACACAAACACACAAACACACAACACAAACACACAAACACACAAACACACAATACACACAACACACGACAACACAGCACAAACACACAAACACAAAACACACACACACACAAACACATACAACACACAGACAAATACGACTAAAATACAAACACTAACAGAACCCACAAACAACAAACACACAAACACACAAAACGAAACACACAATACACTAACACACACAAACACACAACACACACAACACACAACACACAAACACAAAACACACAAACACACAAACACACAAACACACAAACACACAACACACAAAACACAAACACACAAACACACAAGACACACAACACACACACAAACACACAACACACAAACACACAACACACAAACACACAAACACACAAACACACAAACACACAACACACACTCAGTACACACAACACACAGACACACACCACAACACAAACACAAACACACAAAGACACTAACACACAAACACACAAACACAATAAACACACAAAAAACACAGACACACATAACACACAAACACTACAAGAACACAAACAAACAAACACACTAACAACACACAAACACACAAACACAGAAACACACAAATTTCACAAAAACAAACACAAACACACAAACACACAACACACAAACACACAAACACAACACAGCACAAACACACACACAACACAAACACACAACACAACAACACACAACACACACAACACACACACACAACACACACACAGACACACAAACACACAAACACAGACACACAACACACACACACACACACACACAACACACAACACAGACACAAACAACACAGACACACAAACACACAACACACACAACACACAACACACAACACACAGCACCAGACACAACACACAGACACAAACACACAAACACACAAACACAACCACAGACAACACACACAACACAACTAGACACACAAACACACAAACAGACACCACACACAAACACACACAACACACAACACACACAAACACACAACACATACAAGACACAAAAGACACAGACACACACACACACACAACACAAACAACACAGCAACAACACACAACACAACACACAGACACACAACACAAACACAAACCAAAACACACAACACACAAACACAAACACCAACATCGAAACACAACACACAAACACACAACACACACACACACACAACACACAAACACACACAAAAACACACACACAAAACATAAAACAAACACACAAAAACAAAACACATAAACACAAAACAAAACACAAAACACAAAAAACACAAACACACAAACACACAAACACACAACAACAACACATAACACAAACAACAAACACACAAACAACCAAAAACAACAAAAAAAAAATAAACACTAAAACAAACACAAAACAAAAACACACAAACACACAAACACAAACAAAAACAAAAACAACAAACAAAAACACAACAAAACAAAAAAAAAACAAACAAAAACACTAACACACAAACACAAATCACAAAACAAACAACACACAAACACATAAACACAAAACACAAACAAAACAACACAAACACACAACACCAACAAACACACAAATACAACACAACAAACACAACAAACAACAAAACACAGACTACAGACACACAGGACCAGACACACAACACACAGACACAAACACAGCACCAAACACATGCGCACGGCGCACAACGCCATCGCACAAGGCGCACAGACGCACAGATTTCAACGCACAAAACACACAAACGAACAAACGCACAACGCACAACCAACAAACACACACACCACACGAAAGACCTTACACAAGACACAGGTACAACACAAAAAAAACGATTAAACACAACAAAAAAAAACAGACATAGCACAGGCACAGACAAAAAACAAACAGGCAAAAGACACAACAGCCACGGCTGGCACCACTGCGAGGAACGGCAGCGAAAGGGGGAACCCCCCCAAAGACAGCCGCTGTTAAGCCACCGAAATGAAGGACAACCCCAGGAAACAGCCAAACACACCACAACCAAAACCAAAACCCAAACCTTTGATGATTCAAAGACTCCGCCCACACTCACACACAGGCACACAATCAGACACGAATTTGTTTTTTCTAAAAATATGTTTTTCGTTTTATTTAGGCCACAAAACCTCGAGATATGTAAAAAAAGGTGTTTGAAAATTAAAACCTATTACATAGCTTTCTCTTTATACGTACGTATATGAGAAAGTAATACAACAAAATAAAATTCCAAAATGTATAAATGATCACAAGCCTTTCTTCGCGCGGACTGCTGCTGGTCCTATCTGCAGTAGGAAGGAACCTGGGCGTTCCTACTCTGTCATCTACGTGGGTTATTGAGGAAAAATGATTAACAATGCGTGAAGACACAAATTAGTGATTTAAAATAAATGTGGTTAAAATGATTTTATATTTCCCTCGCGAAATTATCTTTAAAGGGATTTCTTTAATTGTTTGTTACCAATAGCTGAATCATTTCTATAAAAAAATTCTTTACTAGGTTAATGTTTTTTTCAGAAACCAAAACTTTGATCTTACGTTTACTATTTATAACTCTTGGAACGGGCTCAACAATGAAAATTTAATTATTAATTTATACTGGGTGATCGCGGCTTAATTAAACTAATTATCAAATTATATAGAACACGTGTAGAATAGATGTTAATTGAAAATCTTAACATTTACGTGATGTTATAGGTGTGTTTTAATTGATTTTTCTTTTATTTAGTGAAGTGAATTTAAGTGAAATATTGATAATGCTTGCTCGGTTACTGCATAGCGATTTCATTGATTTTTAAAATATGTTATAGCAATTGGGTTGTAAAAGAGGTGAAGTTACACTAACTTCGTAAATTGATTTAGGTGCCTCCATAATTGAGTAATTACTCGTATGAAGTACAGGTTTGTAAAAACACTTCATTAAGCATTTAAATAGCGGGTGTTTAATAAAAAACAAAACATATACCTTCGGGAAACAAGGATTTATTTACAGGACCGCCGGTTAAAATAACTTTGAATTTAATACTTCAGGTCATTGAAAATTGTCGTTTTTGGAAAACGTTTTTACGCAAACACGTGTAGCTTACGCTCTTTAGGATGTTTGGAATTTTATGGCAGAAGGTAATAAGTGGGATCTGGACCGGTGGTCATTTTAAGATGTTACTATGCCCTGCACGTGTTATATGCCTACGGCGGCGTGTAGATTTGTGTAATTTTCAACCTTCCTAGTTGACTAGGGCATGGACACGACCACATTCTAGGAGTACCTAGTGTCGATAAACGATGAAGCTCTCTGCCTAGTCGACGATGGACCAATGCGATTACTGGGCGGCTACCTTGCAATACACGTTAGCCCGGACGTTAGACGACTGTGGTACTACTATCCTGTAGTGCCTGTCATCTGGTGGGAGATAAATGCATCGTTGGGCTATTATCCTTCAAGCCGCCTTTGTCCGGTATATTGCTGTGTGTATAAAGTTTCGTACTGATGCACACGAGATATTCTGTCTTAAACGGTTTCAGGTCTGGGAAGGAAGGTAAGAAAATCTTTGAGTTGCAAAATCTCAAGTAACTTTCCCGGATCTGGTAAGTAATAGTCTGGTGTTGGGCCACGAGAAGCATATAATATTATAATAGCGCGTACACCAAATACGCCTTGGGAGTTCATAGCTACTAGTATGACGTAACCGTGGGCGAGGAAAGAAGTAAAGCTCTGGTGAAGAAAATCATTATCGGTTTTTGTAACACCGAAAAAAGGGAAAAAATATTAATTATTTCTTAATGCTGTAATCTAATAATTAAACAAAATGATTAATTAATAATAATAATCAAACATGATACCTGATGTAAAGATTTCCAACTTTTTAAAAATGTATGCTGGCTTAAAACTGCAATACTAACAAACAACAGTTTTTGGTACTTACTTCTTATCAATACCCCTTTTCTTGCGCATCGTGCCATTTAGGTTTAACCAATAACTTGTAAGGTCATTTTGACGCATCGTATTTGTGCAGTATTTTAATAACATATGTAACGTATTTTGAATGTAGGAGAAGTGAGTTCACATGAAAGAAATATTTTGTTTGTGTATGCAGAATGTAAGTTGGTGTAACTGATACGCCATCGGAATTTAATGAAGCATTAGTTATCATATGTAAGAATATTTGAAAGTTTTAGATAGATTTTCATGTTGAAATCATTAAGTTTGGTTAAAAATAATGTTTTATGTCAATTTTTACTGGAACGGCAATGGTAAGAGACTACTGGTCTTTGCTACTGTTTATAAAAGAATTTAGATTAAAGAAATGGTTGTAGACATATGAATTAGTGAGTTTATGATATAGTGATATTGTATTAACGTGCAGTAAGGAATATGGATGCATATTTTTCTATGTAGAAATTTTGTAATATTGTGCAATAATGGAACGTTTAATGCATGTTCAAGAATGAAGTCATTAGAATGTGATTGAGTTGCCTAAGTTATGCGGAAATAGGGATCGCCCACATGCAAAATTTACACAGAAAGTTGAGATATGTTCTGAATAATGTATAGTGTGAACGTAATTGCAATTAATGATTTTTCAATGAATTTAAAAGTAAATTCAAGATGGCTACGTTTATTTCGCATCGTTTGCGCCTTGTTCCGATTTTAGAACTCCGACGGGGCTAGGAAATGCGTCAGATCTCATATGGACTTCACTATACCTACGGATAAAGGATTAATTAAGATAAATTGTAAGAATTAGTTTTAGATATATATATATATATACAACATATATATATATATATTATTGTCAAATTTTTCTATAAAGGGATCTCCTGTTATACTTAGAAAGGTTAAATGGGAAAGTTTTAGACTTAGCATTCGATATCCGGTTTCAGATTTACGATCGGTCAATTGGTTTTGAAAATATCGTCAAAAACCGAAAATGCAATTTCGTATTTATAAATCCGAAATGGTTAATTTGACAGCTGTCACAATGTGAATTATTGACAATTTTTAAGACGAATAAGATGGCGTGTGACATGTCACAATCGTCTTTGTTATCCACAATCTGCCTCAACTTTCATTTTCTTATGGCATATTGGATTTTTCGATTTTTGAAAGAGCGCAATATTTCCAGTTTAGTGATGTCTCACAATGCATAAAAGATTAGAGTTTCATCAAATATCACATTTTCTAAAGTTAGGTCTTATTTATTATTATTAGTAGGACATGATTTATTTGTCAGTAAAATTGGGTTTCATTTTCCATATAATGGCTCTGACTTTGACGTTAAATAATTCAAAGTAGTGTTTTCATAATAGTACGCTTTCTGTCATTAAAACCATAAACGTGACACAAATTGTAAAAGCCTGTTGAAAATGGCCGTATTCCTATTCAAATGAAAAAAGTTTGACATGTTAGCGCTTTTGCAGTCAAACAGAAACATTACCTCAGCGAGGTATTTGGAGATGCACCCGAACGACGGCAGCCTCATAAAACCCACTTCAGAAAAATTGTAATTAATTTAATTAACTATGGGCCTTCGAACAACCTAAAAGCGGATACAATATTGATTATGAAAATCGTGACAGAAACTTTTCAAGCTGTCAACGAAAACAGTGTATCGGTAAGAACGGTAGAACGGAAATTCGTTGTCAAAATCAACGGTACAAGAGTGTTAAAAAATAACTACTATCCATACAAACCCACAATAGTTCAAGGACTTAAGGAAAGTGATTTTCCAAGACGAATGCGCTTCTGCGAGTGGTATACTAGAATGTGTAATCATGTCTTGTGCTCTGATGAGAGTAGGTTTACGAATTGTGGAGTTTTTAATAAGCACAACATTCACCATTGGGCTAAAGATATTATTTATGACCGTTCTATTTTTAAATTTATACAATTCTTTCTATCTATTTTTATAATAGAAATTGTACTTGTATCTAATAGTTACAGGGGTGTATTAATTAACGGTAGTCTTCCTAATTAATGTTTAACATTAATTACGGTTATTAGAATATTTTCTAATTATATTTCGTAACTAGTTGGAATTATTTACACACGGGAAATTGAATACTGCTACCGGATGAGTCTTTAACTCAAGCGTGGCGTGTTTGTGTGAGTTGTGTAAAATATGTGCTGTTGCGCTTCTTAATCGATACCCTGGGTTAGGTAGAACTTAGGCAGGCAGCCTTTCTGTCCGATGATGTAAGTGAAAATCTAGGTCGAGAATAACACCCGGCGTTGCGTTGTCCACGAATATATGTGTAAGGTTGTAAAATAAAACTTACATACAGGTGACCACAGATTTACACACCCAGGTGGACAGGAATATTTTAAGGCGGACGAAGTTTAATGCAGGACTGAAGAGTCGTTATGATAATGAGAGCATCTGTAATAATAATAACAGACACAATGAGGAGAAGAGTGCCTTTCTACGGACACATTAAAAGAATGAGTGGAAGATTGTCAAAACGGATATCCAATTACTTCGACAGAAACCCTAAAACACGGATGACATGGATCAAAGAGGTCAGAAAAGACATGGAAGGAATAAAAATAGATGGAGAGAAAAAAAGAATTCAGAGAGATCAGAAGATTCAAGAGTTTTCAACAATTTCAAAAAAGAAGACTGCGTCAAAATGGACAAGAAAGAAAGCAGCAACATGGAGAAAGAATAAAGGGATACTGGAAGTGAAGAAAGGAAAGAGAAAAATAATCATAAGGAGTTATTTCACGTGGTCCACAGTCGGCTCAAATCGAAAATAATCATAATAATAATAAATCGTACATTCATTTAATGGTTTTAACAATGATATATATATATATATATATATATATATATATAATATAAATTAAATCATAAATAATATTGATATAAACATATCCAAAACTTTGACACCTGTATCTTGAAACGAAGGATTTTTGGATATATGTTTATATCGAAAACTTATATTATTTTTAAGTGAATACAATATATATAAATCGATATATATATATATATATATATATATATAAACAAGTTATAATTATAAATAAAATATAAGTGTATTATTACATTATAGTGTGCAGTTTGAGGATCTTCTCCGCCTTCAGCACTTGGATGTGGATTGTTGCTGGTTGTGGATGTTATGTGTTGCCAGTTGACACCATGTTGCGCATGTTGTTGTTGTTGCCATGGGTAATTAATGCTGTGGCAGATGTTGATTGTGTGCGTGGATGGATGGATGTGTCCTGTGGTCGGGTGTTATGCCGATGTACCTGTTGATGCCTAAATAGATCTGTAAGAGAAAGAAACAAGTATTAGTTAGACGGATAATAAGTCGTACTGTAGTAATTAGGTTACTACAGTACGGTTGTCGGGTTAGTATTCCAAAGCGTGAAGCGCTGTTGGAGCGGGCCTCGTATTACTACCTTAGCGAGACGCTCGCTCTTTGCCTGATAGGTGTGGTACTGAATACCACACCTATCCATCAGCCTGTCTCGGTCCTGAAGTGAAGCAGGCTGGATTCGGATTCCCTCGCTGACAGTCTTGGCTCTCGTGAAGGCGATCCGTTTTCTAACCAGTTCACGGGATAAAGCGACCCAGTTCTCCCTCTGACGATGTTTTACCGCGGGTACTTTCTCCTGGTGTCTTCTGCGGTCCACACTGCAGGCTATTGGTGAACTCCTCCAGTGCCTGGTACGTGTTGTCCGTCGACGCGACGTTAGCAGAAGGACGGTCGGGGTTTTCTTCGGCCACTTCTTCATGAAGTCGTCGGGGCTGGTGGATCCGGTGTGGGCATTTTCTTTTCTTCTTACTTATGCGTTGTTGGTGGCGGTTACAGCGGCGATGTGCGTCGACGGGACTGATGGTAGTATCTCGGTAGACAGGGTAGCATGTATATTTTAAAAATAACTATGTGTATGCAGGGTGTTATGTAAATTCAGGAGACACTAAACTGTACTTTTCTAAATGGTACACCGCGTATGCTTTTTGAATTCTGCTCACTTGCTCTATTCCCGCAAAATATGTGCTGTGGGAGTTAGAGCCATTCTTATGTAATATTTTTGATGTCTTTCAAACCCTGTAGCCGATTAGGCCACATATTCCTTTACTCTCTCCGCCCGTCTCTTTCTCTCTCACTCTCACTGTCTCTCTCACTCTCACTCTCACTCTCACTCTCACTCTCACTCACTGTCACTCTCACTCTCACTCTCACTCTCACTCTCACTCTCACTCTCACTCTCACTCTCACATCCATCCATCTATCTATCGATCTATCCCTCTCACTTATTGTAACTCCCTATCAGTCTGTCTCCTCCTTACATTTGTAAATCCCTATGTGAGCCAGGATCCCCATAGTTGTACTAGTATAACTTACGTTGCAAATTATTCGTATTGTACATGTCTACATATACCCAGTGACATGAAAATTGCAACACCAAGAAGGGGTAGGAATTTTTTGACAAACTTCACAGAAACGTGTATCTACTAAAAGGTAGCAATTGATTAAAATTTCATTCATATGGATCAAGTGGTAATGGCTTATCTGAAAGTTCGTTCAGTTTTTTCGAACAATTTTGTCAGGTGTATATTGTGCGAGATTGTGTTCAGTTCTTTATGGTTTTCGCTTGTGATTGTTTGCTTTGAGGGTGTGATCATGCCTAGAGTGCGCCATCGTGGAAATTACTGTCAATTAAGCGAATTGGACAGAGGTTGTATTGTTGGTTTGCGTGAAGGTGGTTTTTGTTTAGAGAAATCGCTAATTGCCTTAACCGGAACCAAACCACCATCATGCGCTGCTATCAGGCATGGACTAGGGAGAGTCAGGAACGCCCCAGAAGAGTAACCGGGGGGCGAAGAAGAGCATATGAGGTGCAGGACCGCCATCTTCAACTTATGCCAACAAGAGACCGATTCTCAAGTACCAGATCAATGGTTAGCTAACGAAGGTCGTCCTGTAACCCTTCGAACGGTTTATCGTAGAATCAGACATGGTGGCCGTATGAGGGTCAGACGAAGACGTGCGGAATGGCGAAATGTTGAATTTTCTGTTGCGAGGCTTGTGCACCAAACTGTAGAGATTATGGTATCGGATCTATAACTTATGGGAGTAGGTTTCGTTTGGTATTGAACTGAGGCAATATGAATGCAAGACGTTCTTTGCACCGATCTTCAGAGGATAATGCTAATCTCTTGCCATTTCCACCCAGATCTCCCGACCTTTCGCGCATCGAGCATGTTTGGGACATTATGGGGAGAAGAAATGATTTCACCAATTCTCCCGCTTCTGCGTTCGTTACTACATAATCTATTACCGACTCACCTCTCCCTCCTATATACATGAAGTCCCCCATTTCGCTTTCTTCCCTATTCCCAGTCAGTATTCCCTATCCTCCTTTCATTACACATTTCTAGAAGTTCTTTTCCCTCTTTGTTTATCAATTTGTCACTCTTTTCCCCGTCCCTTCCTTTCTTGTACTCCTCCCTCTTCTCCTATTCTCGCATTGAAATCTACTCCCAGTATTATCATGTTCTCCTCCCGCTCTGCCATCATCTCATCTAAGTGTTTTTCCTTGTCTCCTTCATCTTTCTGCTGTAAATTGTAATTATTTTCATCTTTGCTTCCTCCCATTGTATATTTCTTTCTACTGTTCCCTTTCTCTGTTACCATTTCTTCGCTTTTTTTCGAGCGTTTTTATTCTTCCTATCAGTTCTTCCTTTCCTTTCTGCCACTCCTTTCTCCTATTTCTTCTTTCCTTGCTTTGATTTCGTTCCTTATTCCCTGCGTGTCTTCTTCTATCTGTTTCATTATCTCTCGTATTAATTCATTTACTTCCTTTCTGTCTCTTACTTCCTCCTTCCGTTTTCCGTTATTAAACTGTTCCCATCCCGTTTCTCCTTTGCATTGTATTATGCTGAAAATCAATTAAAATTAAAATGAAATATTTTATAACAAAATATAGAGGTCACATATTTGCTATCGTTAACGCTCAAGAAGAAGAAAAATATTACCTATTTAAATTATTAACCATTATTGCAAAAAAAAAACGAATTGATTTAGTGTCGTCTCGTATATGTACCGTACAGATACCATTCACTTTCCTACTTCACATTAATTAAGCGGACTGAGATGACTATTTTGGTAAACAAAATCAATCTTTAGATTTTTGTGATTTTTTAATCAACACTTCATTCTGATTATTTTGATACCAAATCTATTATATTTTGCGCAGTAAAACATAAGTTACAAGCGTTTTTGTGAAGTAATGTACATATAGTTTTAGCCTACTTCCTGGTCCATGATGATTCCAAAATCAAATTTTGTTATGAGTTATGAGAAATACCTTAGAATTGGGTGTGTATGAAGTCATAGCAACATTCAACAATGGTAACATCACAAAATGCAGAATTTTGAAACAGCTTGATATAAATCCTGGATCAAACTGTATCAGAACAATGAAGACAATTGACACAAGGGGAATCGCAGAAGCAGAAAAGGCCATAGAAGAAATTAAAAAAAAATGTAGGCAACAACAAAGCATGGCCAAGAGGAAGTTGGAGGATGCCTATAAAGAGGAAGAAGACCCAGACCAACCCTCATATGGAGCAGTTATGTATTAAGGTATTTGATTTTATGTTTAATCGCGTTTTCCCGAAAACATTGTTTTTTAAGATACAGGAACAGTTTTCTCTAAAACTATTCAAGATATTTACATAATTTTTTTTTGTTTAGTTTCTAATACTGATCTGAGGATTTTTCAAAATTCCTTTTTATTGAAAAATTATGCAAAATTTTGGACTCGGATAAAAAAATTTTCATTCAGATAAAAAATTATGTTTTGAAAATTCCTTTGCTCTAACTAACCACAAATCTTTAGAACAAAAAAAAATTTAAGCTTATATAATCATTACTTTCTGAAATAAATATTCCTAAATATAGGTAATTTAACATTGCGAAGATAGGGTCATCCCGGTCCCCTTAAGCTTAAAAAACTTTTATTAATCACTAAATTAGAGCACACCTTTATAACCGATGTAAAACCAGTCTTTGTACAACCAAATACGAACACGACTACATAAATCTCAGCCCTCAGGTATTCCCATTAAACTAAACTTTCATTAATCAAATAGATGTATATGGTCCTAGCCCTAATAATAAAAAAAATACTATCGAATACAGGGGTTTCGTTGGTTACGACGATATAAAAAAAATAAAGTTCATGATGGTTTCTCGGAGACGAAACGTCGAATAAAAAATTTGAAAACGCCATCTAATAGAATTCAAGGAGTGACAATCAAGAAGTACTTTTGGTTTTTAAAAATCTTTTAAAATAAATGAAGGAAGTACGAAAAAAGAAAAACCCAAAAATCGCATTTTGTTTTAAATCTCGGAAACGATAAACAACAATAAACTTTTGCAAACTACATGTGAACATGCCCTAAATTATACAACTTTTCTCTAATTTAACAGCCTTCGTATCTCTTACCGTTTTCAACATCCCCATGCTGTTCATCCTTATATTGGGCACGCTGTAGGTATGTATATACATACAGGGTTGCTCATTAGTGCGTCTAAGTGGATTTGCGGTTAAACTGTGCACAGTAGAAAAAAATGTTTTATACAAAAGTTGCTTGAATTCAAGCACTGAAAGCTTAAGTGTCTGTATTGGTTCAAATATGAAATGGAAGCTTATGGATTCATTAATTATATCTAAAATTGACTATTGTGATACTGTTTATAGCCCTTATTTAAACAGTTAAACAGTTAAATAGTTACAGATTGCAAAAGATACAGAATTCATGTGCTAGGTTTGCACTTGACGAAAACTACATCATGGTTGTCTTATATATAAGGTTATAATATGGTGAGAACCCTCATATTTAAATAAAATCAAATTTCGTAGTATTATTCATGATCGAGTTCTGCAAAATTCAGATCTGATTGATATGCTGAATCATTACAAACCATCACTTGAAGGTTCTTTCTCCTAAAATACGTCTCAAAAGTTTTGACACAAAATCCAAGGGATCTAAAAACAAAAATTCTCTGAAGGTTCGTCTTCACTTTGACAGTTCAGTTTTAGAAATTAATTGTACTAAAATGGCTTACAAACAAGGTATACCATGTATAAATCTTACAAAAAGTGGAAGACCCAGATCTTTTACCCAAACCAGAGCAGATAGGTTAGTAACAAGAGCAACAAATAGAGTTGGAATGTCGGTCAGGAACTTATCAAGGGAATATAGAACTTCTAAGGATACAGTTTGGAGGGAATTTGTTAAGAATTTTGCCAACAACAAAGTCGTTGTGATTGATGATGAAACATTTTTCACTCTAAGTAACTCATAGGTGAAGGGTAATGATTGCTGATAACATACAAAACTGCCCAGAGATTGTTAAATATAAAGAAAAGACAATATTTGCTGATAACATTTTAGTCTGGTGCACGATTTCTGTAAGAAGGATATCGAGACCTTATGTGGGGTGTGAGGCGAACCACAGGGTAGTCAGCGCTATATTTAGAAGTATCTCATCCAATTGAATGATTTCATGAATGAACATCATGCTGACAACGATATAATGTTTTGGCCAGACTTAGAATCATGCCATTGCGCCAGGGAAACTCAGAACTAGCTCAACGCTCATAACATATCATTCCTATCATGAAACGACAACCCCCCCCCCCCCTTATCTCCCTCAGACCCGCCCAATAGAAGAATTTTTGGCACTTTTGAGTAAGAAAAGTGTATGATGGAGGACGGCAAGCCGAAAATGAAGAACTGTTAAGACAAAAATTCGGAGATGGATATTACATATACAAAGTGTTCCATAACAGCAGTACATACCCTATCTTTCTTATTTTAAACGGAATGATATAGTTTTTACTGCGGATACTGTTTATACTCTAAAAAACACTTTCTATTAAACATGTGGTATAGCTAAACTTAACCGTTTTTGAAATATGTGTAGTTTTAGATAAAAAATTATCATTTTTCGTCATAGTTAAAAAATTTATTTTAAGGTTACTACCAAATCTATGAATTTGTAACTAAACGTTCAGTTCGAGTAACGAGAAGCAGAGCTAAAGTACTAAGCGACCTGAGGATGGCAAATATGATTTTGCCAAAACATCGTCGTAATAATAAAGTTCTTATGAAAACTTTAACGATACACGAGAAGATTGTAATTAATAATAATAATAATGTATATATACACCGTGTCCAAGATAAGGATGCCCACTATGGGGATCTCGGAAACGGTAAGAGATGGAAGGTCGGTTAAATGGAACAAAAGTTGAGCATTTGAGAGGATGTATTTATGGTCTTTGTAGAACTCGAACATCTCTTTTAGTTTTTGAAATATTTGAAAAAAATTGAATTTTTAATTTTCGTTTTTTTTTTTCTGACCTTATTTGAAGAGCTATCAAGAAAAGAAGAGCACCTTTTCATTGCCACTTTTCTAGCTCTGCTTAATGATGTTATTCAATTTTTGATACAACGTTTCGTTTGTTAACAACCATCATCAACTTTATTTTTTTAAATACACGAAAAAATTATTTTTGCCATATTTAAATTCTCTCCTTGATTCTGAATTCAACGATGTATCACACTTTATATTTTTGATACGTTTCGGATGAGAAAATTCATATTCAATGTAAAACATCGAAAACGTACAGTTAAAACTAATACTAGAAACATTAGAAAACGGTAAAATTATTATAAAATTATGTTTTGTACTTTTAAATGATAGACACATAAAAAAACAAATTTATTTTAAAGGTTAACAAACTCACAAAAAATTCCCGTTATTCTCTAAACATAAACATCATCTTCTAACTGTAGCATCTAAAACATTCCTCACTATTTGAGGAGTAATACTATCAAACGCTTCGAGAACTAATTTTTGTAAAATTTCTTCGTTTTCAATATCGTTTCCATGAATGTAATTTTTAATGTATCCCAAAAAAAAACCAAAGGTATTATATCTGGAGAACGAGCTGGCCACAGTACATTTGCATGAGCGCCAATACATCTTTCTAGAAGTGTAACTGACAGGTATTCTCTGACAACTCAGGAATTATGTGCTGGTGTACTGTCCTGCATAAACCAACAACCTTCAACTTCTTGGAACGGCAAATCATTCAAAGCTATCTCTAATTCATTTAGGAGTAAAATTTGGTAACGTTCAGAATTTAATTTAATTGGTAAATGAAAGGACCTATAATTCAAGTACCGAATATAGCAGCCCACATATTAAATCCGAAACGGTGTTGGTGTTTGGCCGTTTTGTACAGACGTGGATTTACTTTTGCCCAATAATGAGCATTTCTACGATTAAAAATTCCATTATTATTAACCATACTTTCATCGGACCATATTTTATTCGGAAAATATTCGTCTTGAGAATGACGTGTATACCATTCGCAAAATATTCTACGTCTTTCTGGGTCATCTCGTCGAAGTCCTTGGCAAATTCTAAATTTAAATGGATGTACTTTCTCCTTCTTTAGAACATAATGAGCTGTGGAATGGGCTATGCCAGTTGCCTCTTCAATTTTCCTAGTAGAAACCTCTGGATTTTCCTTTACAGCTAATAAAACAGTATTGAATTTTTCTTCATTGCAAGGTTTTTTGCGAGATTTTACAGGTTTTTTGAACGCACCATATTCTTTTAGATTAACTGCTAATGTGCGAAAAGTTCTTTTGTGAGGTTGACGCCTTTCTGGATATTTGTTTAAATACATTATTTCGGATTCACAACAATTACGTTGACACAAAATATAACACTTCAGTATATCGAATTTTTCATTATTTGAAAAATGTACTCCCACCATATTGTTTTTAGGTAAACACAAAATGTAATTAACTCAAAAACCACCAAACAAACGTAACACGGACAACAATCGATTGTAACAGGTAGGTAAACAAAATGCAAAGCCAACTTATTTTTATCAAATGCATCAGTACGACGGAAGCTGTATTTTAACTGTTTAATTAATAGTATTTTCACTAAATACATACTTGTGAATTATTTTATTCGCAACAGGCATTAGAAAATGAGAAAACATTATTTTATAATAATTTTACAGTTTTCTAATGTTCCTAGTATTAGTTTTAACTGTACGTTTTCGATGTTTTACATTGAATATGAATTTTCTCATCCGAAACGTATCAAAAATATAAAGTGTGATACATCGTTGAATTCAGAATCAAGGAGAGAATTTAAAAATGGCAAAAATAATTTTTTCGTGTATTTAAAAAAATAAAGTTGATGATGGTTGCTAACAAACGAAACGTTGTATCAAAAATTGAATAACAGCATTAAGTAGAGCTATAAAACTGGCAATGAAAAGGTGCTCTTCTTTTCTTGATAGCTCTTCAAATAAGATCAGAAAAAAATAATAACGAAAAATTAGAAAATTAAATTTTTTTCAAATATCTCAAAAACTAAAAGAGATATTCGAGTTCTACAAAGTCCATAAATACATCCTCTCAAATGCGTAACTTTTATTCCATTTAACCGACCTTCCATCTCTTACCGTTTCCGAGATCCCCATAGTGGGCATCCTTATCTTGGACACGGTGTATATATATATATATATATATATATATATATATATATATATATATATATATATATATATATATACAATTTTTCAATAAATTCCAAGTTTGAAATAAAAAAAATATATCAGTGCCACCTTTAAATTAGAGTTTGTAATATATTTAAGTTTATTATTACTTTAGAGCAATAACTTCTGATAATAAAACAAAATTTTATTCAATCTTTAACCATACAAAAAGTTAGGTTAATTTGGTGAATTTCAAGATAACTTAGATAACTAATAAAACCATTTGCGTCAACTCATTCTATTTATTTTAGTTCGAATTTATCGCACTTTTAACGTAGTAATTGAAATAAACCATACAATCCTGTAATAGATTTATAATAATTTGTTTTTATAGAATCGTTCATTACAATATTAGGTACGTTCAAAAGTCATAAGAATCCTTATGAGCAGTAGTTACGTATTACTCATACGTCACTGTTCTTATACTCTATAGGAGTAGAAAAAGCATAATACACAACTCCTGCCTATTACCTTTGTTTATATATAAACAAGGCTATTACGTACGAGTGTATTATTACGATCCAGACGGAGCGATTCGAGCGAATGTTGTAATTTACACGACTTACCACGGTTATTACGTAATATACTATAAACGTATTTGAAACAGTGCAACCTTACACTCTCTACCAGAAGCAAAGGTGACGCATTCTGGGATTTCTTTTTGAGGCAATTCTGCTGCACATCCTCTTCATTTCGTTGCATTGATATGCCTTTGCAACGAAAGTAGAATAGGAGCAGTGATCGGCCCTCAATGAGTTTTTCAGTTTGATTTACATATTGACCTTAACTAAAAAAATGCGGAAATTACATTGAAGTATAAAGTAAAGAATTGATGTGAAATAGAAATAAAGGTGTTTATGATTTTATCGTTTATTATCAATCAATAGTTATTTTCCCAACTAGTGCGCTGTTTACACATTTCTTGGTACGACTTCCATTTTAGCCCGAGGCGTTAGTCGAGGGATAAAATATAAGGCCGAGCACCAAAATTGTGACAGCGCACGTGTTGAACAAATTTTGTTGTAATTCGAAATAATGGTTGATATGTGTCAAATAAAAACATAAACAAGAAAGTTTATACAGTTAGTTATATAACACTTTTTGTTTATGTATTAAACGTAACGATTACAAAATAGTTATTTGTATTACAAGGTCAGGAAATGGATGTTTTCAAGTACGAGTAAACTTTGCAGGTGGAGACAATAACGGATGCGTACACGTACACGTTAACACGATTAGGATTTGTGTTATGTCAAATGTCGAATATTCTACCAGATCTGTCACTACAACGAATACCAACTGTAATTTAGTATTACTTTTAATTTTTTTTAAAAACATGTATTATGTATTATATTGATTAAGACATCATTTTGGATTAGGTTTTTAGTTGTGAATGGTGATATTATTTCTCGGAAAAGTCAGAATCCTGAGTAGTTTTCGCCAGAATGTCTTCAAAATTTTAAAGGGCACCATATGTCGAAAAAGGTATTGTTGAAAAGATTGTTAAAAAAGAAGAAAGTTTTATAGAAGAAATTATTGTATTACTTCCACCCCTTTTAAGTAATATTCGACTAAAGTAATTAAATTTGAAATTCATTGTTAACAAACAAAATTTAAAATCTGAATTTTAAAATCTAGTTACCGAATTAAACAATGTCACACACATGTTTTAATGTCAATAATTGCTTGTATCGTGGAATCATCCTTTGCTTAAATTAATAGACACAAAGTTAAAATTTAATTTCGTTAAAAAGTGAGTTAAAATTAGTGAAATTATTTCGTTTTCAAATTTAGCTTTTGATATGTTAATGGTCTTGAGAGAACGTAGACAAAATTACAGAGCAGCTGAAAGAATGTATGCCGAAAGATATCCTAAACGTGCCCGTCAATCCTTCGATGTCTTTCGAAGATTGGGAGCACGTATTTGTACCAAACGGCAGGTGCAACCAACAAATAATCGTAGAAATTGAATTATACGACATGTACGTAATGACATTGAGCCTGTGTTCTCACTGCAATAATTGTTGATCCGCATATTTCAACGGGAGGACTTGCAAGGGATTCTGGAATTAGCCAATACTCTGTATACAGAATTTTGAAAGATTACAACTTTCATCCATACCACGTTCATAGGGACCAAGAATTAAATTAGAATGATTTTCAAGTTCGAGTCATTTGGTAAACAAATAAAGGGCCACATTTTCCTAGGATAGTTTTATTGACTGATAAGGCTACTTTTAAAAGTACTGGAGAAGTCAATATTCACAATATTACTGGTCTTAAACAGATCCTCACTGGCTACTACTACTATTGACAATCAACATCTTTGGAATGTTAATACGTGGTATGGTATACTTGAAGGAAATATCATAGGTCCTTGTTTTATCTCGGAGAAATCCTGAATGGGATACGATACACCGAGTTTTTAAGTAACGACTAGATCAACTTACTGGAGAATGCCTCTCTTTTAACGCGAGCAAGAACGTGGTTTCAGCAAGACGGCTGTCCAGCTTATTTTTCATTAGTCGCTAGGAACACAGTAAATCAACTATTTCGCAGCCGATAGATTCGCAGAGAAGGCATAGTGGCATGGCCGCCAAGATCACCTGATTGTACGCCCCTAGATTTTTCCGTTTGAGGTCGTATCAAGGATATTGTGTATAAGGAAAAACCATCGAGAGATTATATGAAGCTGAGAATTCGTAACGGTTGCCATTCATTAAGCATTGAGTCACTGATAGTATAACTAGAAGATCTCAACAGTGTTTAGCAGTAAATGGAAGACATTTTGAACACGTTGTCTAACTCGGTAAAATCCGACTTTTCAATTTTGTTTGTTAACAATAAATTTCAAATTTAATAATTTTAGTTGAATATTACTTAAAAGAGGTGGGAGTAATAAAATAAATGTTTCTATTAAACTTTCTTCTTTTGTAACGATCTTTTCAACAATACCTTTTTCGACACATAGTGCCTTTTAAAATTTTGGAGACATTCTAGAGAAATCTACTCAGGATGCTAACTTTTCCGAGAAATAATATCACCATTCGATTCTTTATTATGGGGTTTATAATATTTTTTTTAAACCAACTCTCTACGAATTACCGTTAAAAATACTAATACGGATGGTCTCATTCACCCGGTATATTGTTTATACAGGGTGTCCGGTGAGGAACTGTACAAACTGAAATGGTATTTTCCTTGGGTCAATTTAAGTAAAAAAAGTCCCATAAACATAGGTCTGATTCGCAATAGTTACCCAGATACAAGCGTTTTAAGTTTATAAATGATCACATATTTTTTCAAAAGTAATTATTATTAGTCAACTGGAAAAACAAAACCGAAACAATCTGTCATTTATTCGTTTGTGTTCTAATAATGACAAAGTGGATTGTAGTAAATTAAGTGTAATTTAAATTTAAAATGCCTTTTCAATTTTCTAACGAAGAGTATGCTGACATAATTTACATTTATGGATTTTGTGATGGAAATGCGAGAGCTGCCGTTAGGGAATATGAACGAAGATTTCCCAACAGGAGGATTCCAAATCACCAAACCTTTTCTTCTCTGTTTCAACACGTTCGAACTTATGGTTCATTTCCATCAGTTTCAATAAGATCTGATCGTCCTGTGGAGTTAAATGTGAATGAGCAAGAAAACGTTCTACAGATGGTTGATCGGAGTCCAGGGTTGAGTGTTAGAAGAATTTCTTCTCGAACGGGAGTCCCCCGTATGTCAGTATGGCAAACATTACATGATGGGCTTTTGCATCCCTATCATACACAAAACGTTCAGCACCTTGAACCTGGAGATTTTGCTTTGCGGTTGAATTTCTGCCAGTGGGTACAAGAAAATCCACAACTAGTTCCATTCATTTTATTTAGTGACGAGGCGCAATTTACTAGAGATGGAGTGAACAATACACGCAATTCTCATTTGTGGTCAGATGAAAATCCACATGGTACAACAGAAGCTAACTTTCAGCGCAGATTTTCTGTTAATGTATGGTGTGGTATGATTGACGATCAACTTATTTCACCTTTTTTGTTTGAGGAACGTCTTACAGGAGAAGCATATGCTAACTTTTTGCGGAATAAATTGCTACCGCTTTTGGAAGAAGTACCTTTACTAACAAGACAACAAATGTTTCTTCAACAAGATGGGGCTCCTCCCCATTTTAGTCGACAGGTGACAGAATATCTAAATGTTGCTTACCCTAATAGGTGGATTGGGCGTGGAGGTCCGCATGCTTGGCCACCGAGATCGAAAAAATATGTGATCATTTATAAACTTTAAACGCTTGTATCTGGGTAACTATTGCGAATCAGACCTATGTTTATGGGACTTTTTTTTACTTAAATTGACCCAAGGAACATACCATTTCAGTTTGTACAGTTCCTCACCGGACACCCTGTATAGGTGGAGTAGAAAGGTGGAAAACTAACGGTCTAAGTGATGAATTCAAAGTAATAAGTTGTTTGTCTCTATTCGGTTAAGAGAGTTCTGCGATCTTGCTTTGCTTGCATGATTTGTTTTAACTTTCTACCATCTTGGTTAGCTCTCGTGTGCTCGTTTCACTTTCCGTTACCTTGATTAGATTCGTACACCTTTTTGAGTTGCCACCATTAGTCAGCTTTCGTGTATTTTTTGGTTTTCCACCACCTTGGTTAACTTCCTTGCGCTTTTTTGGTATTTGCGTAATCTTGGTTAGCTTATTGATACAATTTTCGTTTTGTGTGTTTTAATTTGCATATACAATACCTTGTGTTATTAACATAAGTTTAACATAAGTTATGAACCAACATCATTTGTTGTCGGCAATAGTACGTGGGTTCACAGGTTGTGGAAAATTTCATTTTGTTTAAAAATTTTTAAAAACATAAAAAACGTAATGTAATCAAGTTTTTGAATACGTAATGTGGTTCTACGAATAATGGCAGTCGACATGCCTTGTGTATGGAAATAAACGAAACTGTGAAATTTCAACATGGTTTGCTAAACACGAATGTTAAATGGTTGAAAATTGGTGTTAATAGTATTTGGCGATAAAATACGTGAAGCTAACGGCAGTATACTAGATATTTTACTAAAGGTTTTTACCACAGAAATCTACGTATATTGATCCTAACATAGAATCCCCGAGGCAAGGGGGCGAGAGATATTTACTTAAATGCCCGTTACATTTGCTCCATTTAAAAACCCCTGCGATAGAGCTCAGATCAGACATCTTACCAAACAACTTTGACTTGAAATAACACATAACCGTGTGATTTAGGAGTAGTATCCTGTTACGACTCCTCTAAAAATTTTACGTTTTAAGGTAAGATTTCAGAATTTCAGTAAAGAAAATATTAAAACATACGAAAGTTTTTAGAATGTCATTAATTGTGCAGAAAAGTTTAAATTGAAATTCATTTTTTAAAATTGTTGGAAAAATATATTATTCCTCAAATATTTTAGTAGTAGAATGACATGTGGAATGACGGAGTGTACGATTCAATTCAAAAAATTTCGCTCTTTCTAAACATGCTAACCAAATTTAAAAATTTGGATATACAGGGTGTATTTAATTATACTGGTGTGTTTCCTTGATAAAAGACGAATACGTGTCGTAGGCTTCTTTTCGAAAAAACTTGGAATTAAAGCTGACGTACCATCAGTTATAGCGCTTACACTATTTCTGCTATACATAAATGATATTATTTCTTCAATCACTTACCCGGTCCATTGTTTTGCTGACGACAGACTCTTTATTGAACTTCATCTCAGCCTACTCATAACGGTAACCCACCATCTATCTCAAATCAAGACATTAAAGCTGAAATGGTAATTTCAATCTACAAAGACATTCAACGTATCCTCGAATGGGGAAGTAATAATCTAGTTAAATTTAAGGCTAATAAAACTTGGTGTTGCCTTGTGTCCACCAAAAAATCTCGACAACACTATCGTGGGTTGATCATGTCCTGTCAGCTACCAAAGCAACTGCTTGTAAAATAGGCTTTTTGTACAAATCTAAACAGTACTTTACCTCCCGACAGCTTTTTCTGCTGTGTAAGACCCAAATTCGACCTCATCTAGAATATAACTTTCACCTCTAGACTGGTGTTCGCCAATAGGCACTCGATATCGTTGATCGTATTTAAAAAAAAACGCACTTAGGCTTATAAAGGACCCGTCATTAACTTCTGACATACAGTCCCTTGAGCATAAAAGAGCCGTTTAAGTTCTTTCTTTGTATTAACATTATTACAATCACAATGGCTATTAGCATTGTTTATACTATAAATGTATAAACAATGCTACTACGTTACTGAATTAGGTACATTCTATGATACCATCTCTGGCCACCTTTGCTAGGATTAGTCGGTTCGCCTACACGCTTTCTAAACTCTGGAATAATCTCCCTAGTTCCTGTTTTCCTCTCATTTATGATACGAAAAAATTTAAGGTAACCGTGCATAGGCATCTCTTGGCAATTCAGTATCCCCCTATCCAACATCCAAAATGTTTCTAAGTACTTTAGCACGGTAGCCTAAATTTAGCCTGTTCAGGACTGCAATTATTAAAAAAAAATGAAGAAGAACCTTTTTGCACTGTAAAATGTTAATACTGAAAGATTAGGATAATTAGACAACAACCTTATTGTACTCGTTGATGCCAATTTCATTTAAATAACGTAACTATTTTGTGTGACCTGCTTCTTATCCGAACCAGTTAAAGTCTATAATTATGAAAATTAATTTAAAACTGAGGAATAACTTTTAAATAAGATCATTGCATTATTATCATGTATTCCTTATGGAAAGTTTATTATTACCACAAATGCTGCTAAATCTTAAATGTAGATGTTTTCCCTGATAATGTAGTTCAAGACAATCAGCCCTGTACACGAATATCCTCAACTTTAAAAACAAAATGCACAAAACATATATATGAACGTTATCATTTTATAAGATACTAGCCGTACCTGTCGCGCGTTGCTGCGATCTCTGAAGGGGGGGGGGGGGGATATTAAAATTTTGTGATACATGTCTGTCATAATTTTAATTGAAGAGTATGTTTACCAATTTTCGAGTCAATCGACCCATAGAATAAAAAGTTTCGCAAAAAAATTCAACCCCCAATTTCACCCTCTTAGGGTTAGAATTTCGAAAAACCCTTTTTTAATGGATACCTACACTTCATAAAGAACACACCCTCGATCGATAAATCCCGTCCGATCCAGCTGTTGAATGCCATTTGCGGCGCGCGAACTGTCAAACGCGAATTTTAAATAGTCATTAAGTTTTCTTAAATTTTCCAATTTTCTACTCAATTTTCTTAATTTTTCTTTCCGTAAGAACCCGCTACAAAGTATTATAAAATTTAAAAAAAATCTATGAAATCTGTAAAGTCGTTGTCAAGTTATGGCGTGACCAAAGGAAATATTCATTCATTTATATATACATATATATATATATATATATATATATATATATATATATATATATATATATATATGTATATATAGATTATGCCATTAAGTTAATTTATATTCTCGCGAATGAGCAACAGGCTGACCAACTCATTAACAAGAATGAAATTTGAATACTTTAGAAAGTTGTTAAAAAAAATTGTGCAGTAAAATTTGGTTGTTATATAGTGTTACTAGCCGTACCCGTCCCGCGTTGCTGCGATCTCAGAATGGGGGGGCGATATAAAAATGTTATAATACACGTGTTTTTAGTGTTTTTAGTCTCATAATTTTAATTGAAGGGTATGTTTACCATTTCACTTAGTTTTCTCTTTTAATTTAGATGTAAAATTGAAAATATGAAAATAAATTTTAGTTTTTTCATGACGTGTGATTTTTTGTTTAAATGCGATAACTAGTAAATGCGTTTTTTTTAACAAATTAGGATTTTTTTACAAAACTGGTGAAAACACGTTGAGACCGAAATACTGAACAATTTTTGTTAATAAAATTTTTCTCTAAAACCTATAATAGAGATAGAATATGCAATTGAAAATTTAACATGGGAAATTCATATGGTGCGTCTCGAAACGGGACATACGGTATATATATATATATATATATATATATATATATATATATATATATATATATTGAGATGTTCAGAAAGAGGTAATAGAAGTATCGGACAGCTTAAATGACATTTGGGTAATAAAAAGGGGTGATTTCTAGCTCGATACATGTGCAAGACACTATTTTATATAAATCTGGTTCACGATGTGGTTAAAATAAATTTGTTTGGTATAAATTAGTCTGAATATCATTTACTTAGTTTGGTTTCATCATAAAAAGCAATTTGCTGCTAACAAAATCGTCAAGAATGTTAAATATAACCATTTTCGTAAAGTCATTTTAGTATTGCAATTTTTGCAATAAAAGTCAATTTTTCAAGGGTAATTTGGCAAGTGAACACTTTACAGGTGTTTAAACATGAACTATATAGTTAGGATTATGTTAGGGATAATGTATGATTAGTTTTTGAATGCAGGAAATACAAAAAATTAATAAAAGGGTTATAAGATGGACAGTTTAGACATTTTTCGCACATATTTTTGGAAGCGAATTAGTGACAAAAATTATGATACAAGATTCACAATAAGAACAACGTTTAGAACATTATGGCATACAGACATTTATAGTGCCGTACATTTTATAGTGAAATATTTCAAAAGAGTGTTAGACGATGAGACTTTTTCAATGCAACACTATATAACTTTATGCATTGCAAATAGTTAGTGAGAATAATAAAGACAAGAAGTACAAACCTTAAACATAACATTTTAAGTGTTAAAAACATTTTTATATATGAATTATTTTCAAATTTAGATTTAAGTTTGGTTAGGTCATAATTTTTAGGTTTTTTACATAATTTTATACTTTTTCCACATTATTAGACTTAGATTTTGCTCTTAAAGCAAATAATAGATGTTCTTTCTTAATATGACACAGTTTTTATAAGGATACAGCGCTTTTCACCGCAAAATTATGTTAATTCTGAGGTGAATTTAAGATAAAATTACAAAAGCGTAAAAATTTCTTTAAATTAAATATTTCCAACACAAAAGATATGTATTCTTATGTAGAATGTTCTCAGAATTCCATTTTTGCAATTAGTTTTAGTATAGCTTGTAAGCGTAAATAGTTATAAGCTTAATTAGGTTAGATTAGGTTACTTCGTATATTAATGTTAGGAATTATAGCTTGTTAGGTGTCTTTTTGTTCAAAATTTTACGTAGTTTTCATTTTTGTTATTAATTTTCAATTTCGAGTATGTATAAGAGAGTTATGGCCAAATTTCCATTTGTGTCCAATTTGTAATTTAGATCCACCAATCATAGCCCTAGTTACTTTTGCAATATGGCTGTAAAAAAATAAATTTTTGGTAACAACCAGAAACATATAAAAGCAAGCGCTCAGGAAATCAATCTCTCTCTAGAATTTGTTCAAAAGTGTAAAAGGTTAAAACAGTGTTGTGAAATTTGTGTTAAAAAGTAAGTTCATAACCTAATTTAAATTCGTCAAGAAGTTTTACTTTACGAAGAATACGTTCGAGAGCACTTGTTTTTATATCGACGGTTTAAAATAAATAATTCGGTCTCCGATACCTGTCGTTTTTCGAAAAATATTTTTGTTCGTGTTAATTTGTGTCACGATTTTGTAAAGATTTGCTTTTGTGTTATCCAACTTAAATTAATTCCGTTTTACCAAATTAAAACCCACTTTTATTTGGTCAAAGTTGTTTTATTTCTTCGGACAATTTCTTTTAAACAAAAATTGAATCGGTAGCTAAAAATAAAAGTGTTATCAACAAAAATTTTGGATATTTAAACATATTTTTAAAACGATATCACTTATTAAGCTTTAGATTTATTTAAATAAAAAGTTACCGAAATAAAACAAGTGGTTGGAGGTTGCCGATTTTGGAGAAAACATCTTTAAGTTTGGAAGTTGGTGTCTTCGACAACCGAGAATCGAGTTAGCAGTATTGGCTGATGGTAACAACTGTAATCGAGTGGACATTGCCTACATCCAGTTGGAGTATCCGAAGACATCAATCTACCGTGAGGACAGTATATGTGAGTCACAAATGTTAATAGCCCTACTTATTGTGAATATTCATTGATAAAATTTCCTGCAATTTATATTTGTTACATATATGTTTTTGGTTAAGAATTTTAAATATTTACTTGTGTAAACACCTGTAAAGATATTAATTTATTTTCTTTTTCTAAATTTTCATTTTGGATCTAAACATTAATTTTCTAAATTATTTATTTGACATCTTTGACAGCTTTTTAATTTCACTTAAGTTCATTACAACGCATGCGTTGATAGCAAATTACATTCAGAATTATTTTTATACTTTCAATTCAATTATATAAAGGGTATTTCATATACACATTTCCAGATTCCAATTTTAACTTCAAACTAAATTCCCTGAACTCTATCCCCATTTGAGATCTGAGCTAGTCCGGTGCACATTAATAAAAGTTAAATATTAATTCAAGCAATTTATCAACATAAAAATTCATATTACTCTCAAACTAAATTTATTAATTATTTTATCCCTCATAAATGTATAAGTCGCCAGTTTAAATAAATCAAATTATTAAACATCCCAATTTATATATATATATATATATATATATATATATATATAGATTATGAGATTGCATGACAGATAGAGGTTAATAGATATCTAGATGCTAATTTAAATAATTAAAGGAAATGAAATAATTTTAATTATAGTTTTTTTAGGGTAACTGTGCAACCTCTTTTATGCGTTCATAACGAAAACAGGTAACGAGTAAAAACAAAATAGTACATTATACACCAAGGGTAAGGAGTGGATCATTATAGCCCTAGCGCGTGGGCTATAATGACATCTCCTTAGCCGTGCTGTATATATTATTTTTTCCACTACTACACCTTTTCCAGTTTTATTCCAGAAGTTGTTAATTGTATTTGAGAATTGTTACTTGTATTTGAGAAAACATCAAAAGTAGATGAGAATAGTCAGTTGAATTTGAGAAAACAACAAATGTAGTTGAGAATAGTCAATTGTATTTGAGAAAGTATCATTTCATTTTAAGAAGTCGTTAAGTGTATTTCAGAATGTGTGATTTGAATTCGAAAAGTTGTCAATTGTATTTGAGAAGAATATCCAAATTAAAATCAGCTGTTCGGTGTTATGATTATTGTATTGTTTGTTTGTTTACTTGCAAATAAATAACAAATAAGGTTTTTATAAGGTGTTTTATTTGTACTGGTAGTGGATGTGTTTGCACTTTTGAAAGAAAATATTGATGTAATTTATGTTAATTACTTGTAATATGGAGCTCACAGACAACTGTAGCATTTGCCGATTTACCATGTTGAGGAGACAAGTAACAAGAATGTTACCGTGTAGACATTTGTTACATGAGGCTTGCTTAGAAAACCAGCGTCAATTACAGTTTTTGAATGCAGAACAATGTCCTATTTGCCGACAAACTATCGAGACAGTGGAAAACATTGAAAGAAAAAAATATCACAAGCATTCCGTCCAAGATCGGCGAAGGATTGTGACTACTGCTAACAGAGGAGCAGATTGGGTGGCGTTGAGCACTCAACTGAATGTGCCCTACAAAACAGCATACCGGAGATGATACACCTCTAACCAAAGGGGGAAAGAAGCCAAAAATTATCACAGAAGAGGAAATGGATGTGATTGCAAGCTGGATAGAGGACGATGCTGGTCTTACCCTAGAACAAATTAAAAGTAAGATTTTGACTACTTTCCAAAAAACTGTTTCTAAATCAACAATCGGAAACTACCTCGAGAACAGAGTATTGACATTAAAACAGGTCCATTATGAACCTGTAACAATGAACTCAATTGAAAATAAGGCTAGGCGAGCCGAATATGTTCGAACCTTAAACCAACTTATACAACAAGGAAAACAAATCGTTTGGCTTGACGAGACCAACTTCAATATGTTCTGTAGGCGTAAAAGAGGACGTGCTGAAGCTGGAATCAGAGCAGTGCAAAACTACCTGCAAGCAAAGGTCCGAATGTACACTTAATTTGTGCAATCTCGGCAGCAGGCTTGTTAGCTGTGGAGCGAAGAAGAGGATCGTTTACTAATGAAATAGCGAACGCATGGGTTGAAACGCTTATGCAGAGATGGGAAAACACTGGCAATCGGCTTGAGGATCTGGTAGTTGTTGTCAACAACGCTCCTTGTCACAGCCGGGTAGAAGCAGTTCTTGGTAGGACACCAGCAACACTACTGCGGTTAGCTCCTTACTCACCAATCCCGTTGAAATAATATGGTCCAAAGTGAGGACGTTTGTAAAGGAAAATCTGCGAATTCCACAAGTTCAACCTCCAGGTGTTGGAGAACAAAGACTCACCTACTTAGAAAATGTGATTGATGAAGCAAAAACCACTATTGTCGGCGGTGATTGTGCAAGTGCAGTTCAGCACACTACAACCTTCCATCCTGCAGCTTTAGCAATGGAAGACATGCAAGTGGGAAGGTAAAAAGTTCGGAAGGGAACAGTTTCTTGTTTTTTTTTTCATTTGATTTTACGTTCTTATTGAATTATGTGAATAAATACTGTGAAATACGGAGGTAGATTCATATTTATTATTGTGTTCACAGTATTCATCAATCCTAATGATATGGCTAAAATGTGAAAAATGTCTTTATTAAACAGGCAAAGTTAAGACTACATATTTAATCCTCTCTACCACTTAACCTTTGAGAACAAAAAAATACATCAAACCAGTTACAAAAAAGACACAAATTGTAAGAAAAAATTAAGCTAACTAAATTAATACAAATTAACCTTTTTTTTTTATGATTGTGGACCTGAACAGGCTAAATAAGGCCTATCGTGCTAAAGCATTCAGGAACACTTAGGAGGATGGATAGAGGGATAATGAATTGCCAATAGATCATATTATTACTAATTAATTATTATAAAGGATCAAATTTTTATAGCTTCAAAATAAAAATAAAAATATTTATTCAAAAATAATCACTATGTAACAGACACACACACACACACACACACACACACACACACACACACACACACACACACGCACGAACGCACCCACGCATCCACACACACACACACACACACACACACACACACACACACAAGACAGGCTCATCATACAATCATTATCGCTTATATCACAACGCAGGCCCGACCACCACCCGTTACTCCCGAGTCCCGCTACAGTAGTCCCACTACAGCAGCAGCAGCAGCAGGCTATGTTATACATGTGATTTTGGTTTTCTCATTTTCAATTGATATCTTCTCAAATACATTTGACCATTTCTTGAATACAATTTACTACTCTCAAATTCATTTGATGTCTTCTCAAATTCAACTGACTATTCATTTGTTGTTTTCTCAAATACATTTGACTATTCTCAAATACAATTGATACTTTCTCAAATTAACCTTATGCTTTCTCGTATAAAATTGGAAAAGGTGTAGTAATATTACAATAATTTTTACAATAATAAATAAATGACAACAGTTCAAATTTGAAATATTTATTTCAAATCAAGAGACAAATGACAGGTTTTCGTTTAGCTGCTATGAAAATTTTGTTTGGAGATTTTGACATTCAAGTTAAAATTGTGATTTGTCTGAGCTGCTTACGTTTTAAGTCACGTGTTAAGTAAAAAATGAGTAGTGAAAATTTAAATTGTACACCACCTGAAATGCGCACTATTGCAAAAGAACTGTTACCTGAAAAATCAAAAGATTTGCAGTTCTCGTAATTGGTGTCGGTGCTGCATGTAGAGGAGATGAACTTTGTAATTTGCTTCTTTCCAATGTTAATGCAAAAGACGATATGGTTGTTTGTAACATTCGGAATAGCAAAAATTGATCCTCTAGAAATTTTGTGATTATGGAAGCAATGGAAAAGCTACCAAGCAAAATATTGATCATAATACGATTTTACAAATGCCAAAAAAAATTTCCTTATATTTAAATTTAAAAAACCCTGGATCTTACACGGGTCATTGCTTTCGACGAAATTCAGCCACTCTATTAGCTGCTAGTGGTGGTAATACGCTGCAGTTGAAACAACATGGAGGTTGGAAATCTTCTTGTGTATCTGAAGGATATATCGAAGATTCTCTGGCAGTTAAAAAAAGTATTGCACATATGGTACAAGCACCATCAACATCGACAAGTGCATCCACATCACGAATACCAGAAAATGGTGATGAAATTCCACAAACATCTGGACAGTGTAGTTCCTTTACTGTTGGAGAGATTAGTAATATAGCTATTAACATACCGACAATCACTTCAAGTTCTGTGAATGTCGCTGGGGCAGGTATTACTATAAATTGCACTAATTGTAACATTAATTATTATTTTTATAAATAAATCGTTCTTTGTAATAGTATTACACTTTTGAATGTAGATAGTAACTCTAGGTTACATAACCTAAAATATGGCGACGTGTGTATAAATGATTAAATTATTTTGTAAATCCATCAAAATGATGTGAAACGTATTAGTAATAACTAGTTTTATCCAAAATACTTAATTTATTTGATCATTTTCTGTTTAACATTCACAATATTTGCAAATATAGGTTGCTCGAAATTTGATATTGTCCGCGTTACGTCAAATTTACTTGTTTTAATATCGAAGTATTTCATTTAAAATAATGATTTGAATGTTTTAATACATTAAATAATATTACTCCCATTCTACTAAATATATTTCTAGGCAAATTTTCGTTTAAAGTGTCGCCAAATTATCGAAATATACAGAATTTCATTTACGTACCTAGGTACGTACTGAAAAAATGATTAACCTCTAGTTCGAAAACTGTCACTTCTCGACCTAGCAACCGTAGTAATAATGATTTCCTATAAGACTAGTAATGGAAAAACAATTCATCTATGTCAGAATGACGTTTAAAACTTCATGCCAGATAGAGATTAATAGACATAAATATATGTTAACTTAAAAAAATTCCAAAACCGCGCTATTATAAGATATCAATAATACAGTTTTACCATTTTCATTCATGTTGAAAAATCTGGAACACTGGAACTGTGGCAGGATCTGTAACAAACATAATACACCCACGTACTACACAAAATTAAAAAACACCGAACGCGTTTCGATGGCTGCGCTATCATCATCAGCGGTAGACCGCTATTTACAAAATCAAGCAAGACTATATTAATAAATGCATGGTTTTTAGAATATATCGCCGGCTTGAGCGGCAACAGAGATGGTTATTGTACGTGTATGCATTTCAAAATTACTTTATTCATTATTACATACACATATTTAAAACATATTAAAAGCGTCTTTAGATCGCACTTTTTGCTGAATATTTATGTTTTACACAAAATGTTTGCTAAATACACATCAAAATATATTACCACTTCATTTTCACCGTTCATACTTATAATTCCTTATCTATACTAATTACACGTTGCTTCATTACGTTCCTTGATGTATTGCTGAGCCGAAGTCTCTTTATCGTCCTGAGCATTTCATAAAACCCTAAATCTAGCTTCATTATTTTAGATTTTTAAGAATTGTAATATGACCCCGCACGTGTGCACTGACCTAATCTAAAAACCGTGTGTTTGTTTATTAACCTAACCTAATATTGTAAGTGTATTCGGTCTAGTCTAACAACGCAAGAAACGAGCTAGAGACGAGGGTAGGTTAGGGGGCGCGAGAGAGAGAGAGAGAGAGAGAGAGAAAGAGAGAGAGAGAGATCAATCTCTATTATAGAAAATATTCTCTAGTTTAAAAACACATCATATAGGTAAAATCTTGCGACGCTAGGCTTTCGTCGAAGGCTGTTTCGGGGCCACCCACCCTAACCCTCCCCGAACATAACCGAGTTTGTAAGACAGGTATAGGGCGTCGCAACTTGTTATCGGGTCTTCGCCCCTTGTGACTGGAACTTGTTCGTGGGCCATCGTGTATTGTCGTGGTACCCTTGGCGGAAAATTTAAATATTTATTATAACAAGGGGCTTAATGCTAACTTGTAAGACAGGTGTAGGACAGAGCAACTTGCTCTCGCGGCTTTGCCCCTTATCGAGGCCCCATTGACGAAAAATTTGAATTTGTATTTAAGAGTGAGTGAGAGAGAGAGAGAGAGAGAGAGAGAGAGAGGCATGGCATGATCAACTTCTATTGCAAAAAAAATTTTGGTGAAAAAAAATTCTGCAATCACAGGTATTCTACCCTGTTTTATCGTGTATATCTCCTTCAAGATAATCCTATCTGTTGCTGTTGTCTTTTAAATATTTGCTAAAGCCACCAAGCGCAACGTGCATTAACAAGAATAGTTTGATGTATATCTAATTTATAATGCTTATCTGCTTACTTAATTGCCGCTCATTTATTTATTTTTAAGTAATTTGTGTGTGTGTGTGTGTGTGTGGGTGGGTGCGTACGTGCGTGCGTGTGTGTGTGTGTGTGTGTGATGTGTGTGTGTGTGTGAGTGTGAGTGTGTGTGTGTGTGTGTGTGTGTGTGTGTGTGTGTGCTTGTGTGTGTTTGTGTATGTTTGTGTGTGTGTGTGTGTGTATGTGCGTGTGCGCGGGCGTGTGCGGGCGTGTGCGGGCGTGTGCGGGCATGTGCGGGCGTGTGCGGGCGTGTGCGGGCGTGTGCGGGCGTGTGCGGGCGTGTGCGGGCGTGTGCGGGCGTGTGCGGGCGTGTGCGGGCGTGTGCGGGCGTGTGCGGGCGTGTGTGGGCGTGTGCGGGCGTGTGCGGGCGTGTGCGGGCGTGTGCGGGCGTGTGCTGGCGTGTGCAGGCGTTTGCGGGCGTGTGCGGGCGCGTGCGGGCGCGTGCGGGCGCGTGGTGTGTGCGTGCGTGCGGGCGCGCGTGCGTGCGTGCGTGTGTGTAAATAATTACTGATATTTTACAGAAAATCGTAACGTTAAATAAATAGTCGGGTCGGCAAACGCTTCGTTTTCGATATACAGTGTTAAAGTTTTGAAAAGCAATAGCACTTTTTTTAATAGTTTCAGAACGGGGTATTAAAAAATTAGTAATTCATCATAACGTTTTATCCAATTGACCTTTATAATAGACTGATTACAATTTGAAAATCTCCCAACCAGTGGCGGAGATATAAGGGCATGTGCGTTTTTCTGAATAAACCCAAAAACGGTGCTTTTTTCAAAAACAAAGAGTTTGGCAAGCTATGTTAACTTATTTCTTGATTCTGAGAGTACTATATGCTGGTAAAGTTTGGCCACATTATTTCCGGACACCCTGTATAAAAACTAAAGTATCCAGTAGATTTGTAAAAATTAAGTAAATTTTTACTTGATGTTGCCCACAATGAAAGTAAATTCCTCGGTAAACGAAAAATAATAATAAAAATTGCCTATAAGGAAAAATCGTGAACGATCCTTCATAAAACACCAAAAAAATTTTATATTTGTAAGTTGTTCCAATTCAGACCGCACTATCATACGGAATATTCCCAAAACAAATAAGTGCCTTGTCAACAATCATGCCAAAAGGAGTCCACACTACAAAACAGCAATACTTAAAATTTCCTATTGCCAGTTGAGAAAATATACTCCATTTTCCAGTTTCATGTATTACATTTTTTTTTCTACAGTTTGGGTGTCAGTTTTAAGGCAGCATATGGACATTTTATTTCGACGATAGTTTCATCGTCAATCACACCATCTGGACTTGCTACTAAATAAGAACGGTCGTCATACACGAAAAGTCCACACTCTCGAACTTTTTGTTTGTATTATTGTTCAAATTCATTTATGGCAATGAGTTCATGATCCTTTCCCCACTGAATTGCTTTTGAATATATAACACTGGCATTTAAAATTCTGTTGGCCATTTTCTTTGGATCAGTTGTTACCCGTCTCTTACACACTTGTCCAAGGTTGGAAGCTGTAAGTCTGTAGCATCTTTCTGTTTTCCATAATGAATTGTGACTTTGCCCTCTTGTATTTTCTTCTAGCTTTTTATTTCTTCCGCCGTTTTAGAGATGGAGTCTAGGAAATTGTTTTTGTTTTCTTCTGACGTCTTCTGTGTCAAGTTCTTGAACCCCATAATCGTCATCAGCCGGTGCCAAGAATTTCCGTTTCATTTTTGGGACTGTTCCAAATAACTGTTTGCGGGAATTGGGATATTCCCGCATTAAGCGTAATTTTCTAATATACTCTTTTGTGTATTTGCCGGGACTTTTTTTAGCTATACTTTTGTGTATGTCTCAGTAATATCGCTCTTTCATATTATATGAGAGAGCCACGGCTTGGCATCTAACGTCATAGCTGTTTTTTAGCGAGAAGTTTATTCTTTTTCCACCTACAAATTTTGCCACAATGGAATTGTAAGTTTCCGCTGCATTATTGTTCATATTCAATATTATACTGTGAGAATTTTGTACAAGTCGAGATCCGCAAGACAGTATATCATCAATGAGTCCACATAGTTTCATGTCAGGAACATAATATTTTTCACCATCCTTTGCTCTTGTACAAAAATATTCTTGACAATTGTCATGAGAACCGAAAACATGAAACGGACAATATCTTTGGATAACATGCTAAGTTGTTCGTTTAGGGATATATGACGTTTCCTGTTGTATAATAATGAACCTTATACCTCTTCTCAATCTTTCTATTCTCGTAAACAACATTTATCTCAATTCTACAGATACACGTTTACTTGTGCTGCTAACTTTCTTCTTTGTGATATCTCGCAATCTCGAACAATAGTTACGCAATAAGTGATTGGTACACTATATTTTTTTCACCATCAACCTAAATCCATACGGCTTTGGTTCAAAGAGTTTTTTGTAGACGCTGCTGTCACCATCACCTACCAACCTAATGTATTTTAGCCGATGCATTTCTGTGCTCTTTTTAAACCCTTCCAGCATAATGTCAGTTTCCATCGATGTTGACGAGCCATTCCAATTTTTGAAGCATATATGTTCAGGTGCTGTTTCGAGTAACCAAAAACAGTATTTTTCCAGTCTTGGCACCAACAATACAAGCCTAGACCAATATTATTAAGAAACCATAAATTCGTTTCAGTGATTACTTACGACACCAGATGGGGCATCATAATTGACTTTATACGACCTTTTGGACTACACACCGTCAGCAATAACTGTAATGAGCCCATTACCATCTGCGGTCAACATCTCCAACTTGTTTTGCTAGTTCTAGCTCTTCTCGGCCGGCTTGTATGATATTGTCCCACAATGAGTCGTATAACTTTTGAGCCACTGTTCGATGATGCTGTTATATTGTCTGCGAATAATTTTAAATTTTACTATTACAAATAACACAATACAATGTTAGCATACCTATAAGACAACTTCCTCTTGTATGTTCCTTTTTGTACGTAAGTGGCATGCCTTCATTGAATTACAAAAATAGTATGTAAGTATAAGCACTGAACACTATTTACAATAAATAACTCGTCACCAATTTCGAATATCTCATACACTTATTCTTCTGTCTTCAGAACAATACTAATACTACTTAAAACATTCGCGACTTCCGGAAGTTTCTAAAAGTGCACGTTCCGAGAAGTCGAGGGCAGAGTCATAAGCTCCAGTTGGGTTCTCTCCGTAACACGTTTCATGATATA
>JARFJB010001580.1:647500-692500 GCA_036346205.1 Vesta saturnalis
GCCATTTATGCTAGGGACAACAAATACTGTACATCCCTCGTATGTATATGTAGGATTGGAAGGTAAAAATGATAAAAGGACAACAAAAATACGAGTAGTTTTTGATGGTGAGTTAAAAACAAATCTTAAGCGTCTTGAAATATTTAAAAAGAACCTTATGGCATTTAATATCTTTCGGAATCTACAAATACATAATGATATCTGACATTAAACAAATGTATAAAAAATTCTCATCAATGATAAAGCAAAATGCTTACATACATATTCCTTTAGAAAGAGGCTAAGATTAGTGAATGCAATGTTTATAACTTACTTGGGGTTTAAATTCAGCCTGTTTAACAGTGTGATATTTAATTGAACTAGCTATTCTAACATATATGAAAATCAATCTGTAGTTCTAACTTAGATGAACCTAAATTGTTTAAATCACAATTAATAGAACTGCTTACATTAGATAAGTTTTATTTTCATAAATTGATTTCAAATTATGATTTACGTTTAGTAAATATTTCAAATCACTTTGAGAAAATTATCACGTCAGAACTAAATTGCATAATTTTACGTTTTAAAGGATTCATTTATAATAAAGCACGCACGCTACATATGTAAATGTTACAATTTTTATTTCAAAAACGTTTTACATGCAATATTCCATTCTACCTAGCATTAGCTATGTGCAATCTTGGTTGCCTATATCCTGTAAATTGGCACTTAAATACGTTTCTCCCACACATACCAAACAATTGCGGTCTCCCTTGACGGAGAATATTTGAAACTCTGTTTCAAGTTTATCTGCTTTACTTTTTAAAGAAATACGATAGATGTCGCCAAGCTCAAAAATGCATAGAAGGATACCTTCACTGTCCAGTTTGCAACTAATTATTTCTTCTCTATTTTATGTTGCTTTCTTTCTCTGTTCTGTTAATTTTATATATCCCGATCGTTGATATGTAGAAAAGGTGGGAGCCTAAGAGGAGACCAACTAGCAACCTTAAAGTAGTCTTAACATTTGTTCTCCGTGAAGGTGTATTTAATTTTCTCGTTTAACAAAACAATGGATTCATTAAACGTAAATGTTAATTAAACAATTAGTTATCTGAAACGAAATCGAATTTATGGAGCATGTTGTGCATTATAATTAAATTTTTTCTAAAGCATGTACATGTTAAATTGTTTTTTTAAATCTAGGCTACACCACAAATTATGTAATATTTTATCGAAAAAATTTTGTAATGTAAACGTGTTAAGTGGTTTGTTAATTTAATCCCGTCTAAATTAAACAATGTAAATTTTAGTTAATTTCGTGCATAAAATATAAAAAATGGGTTTTTCTACGAATTTACAAGGGCGCAGCGCTCACGAAGCGCTATTGTTACGACAAGATGCCGAGTTACGACTTTTGGAAACAATGAAAAGGTGTATGATTTTAAAAGTGAGATGTGATCGTGAATATGCAGTTGCACTCAGTGCCGCAGTTACACAAGGATTAAAAATCGACCGAAATGATGAACTTTCTGGTAGTTTAGTTGTTGCGGCATGGAGAAGTATGATGGAAGAATTTGATAACACCAGTAAATTGATAAAACAAAATGCCGATAACATAGAAAGTAAAACTTTGGATGCTTTAAATTCTATGTATGCAGAAAAAAGGAAAGCGAGAAAACAGTATCAAGAAGAGCATACAAGAATAGCACAACAGTTTACACATGTGAGTAGGCTTTATTTTTGGTTTCGTAAATTTAGAGAAGCGTTCAATCTCTGTTTATACACACAGACACGTCACATTACCTACTTAATAGTTTCTTATATCGAGTTTGGATCACAGTGTCTTTTATAGACACTTTTAAATTTATGTTGGGCAGCAAAAAATTATACAAGTGCCCGTCCTGTAAACGTATTTCATTTCAATTATATCAGTAATACAATTACTTTGACTAAATCGTTAAATTTTGGTTGTTTCCTTCAAATTTGCAATTTTAGTGGATTTCGATACGTATCCAGCTTTCAGTAGATATGGTATACTTATAATATCGAGTAATTCTAATATCAAACAAATTGACGTGTGTACATATTATGGTCTTTTTAGTTAATATTAAGGAAATATTTTTATTTTTCACTTATTGATGTAAACTCACATACATAGCGGATGCAGTATTTTTAGTATTACAAGATCTACATCTAGACAAGGAATTTCAGCACCGTTAAGTTTGCTCGATACTCTTGTGTCTAGACCTTGATACGACAAATACCTTATAGTCCAAGTTATGTAGGACAACAAAACGTTTTTGGTCACAAGCATTGGCCGTAGCGGTTTAGACCTTCACCTAAACCAAGTGGTATGAGTTTAGGTTCTTAACTTTAATTTACAGGTATCTAAGGAATTGTGTTCAATACAGATAAACAAAGTAAACCACAAAATACTACATTTTGCTCTAATTTCAAACCACCTTTCTATGTGCAAGCGTGAAGTACAAAATAATATAAAAAAACTTTTTTTACTATTTACTTAGTTATTGTGAGTTGTCTATATATAAACTGACATGTAACATAATTAAATAAATCAAACTGTAATAAAAATGTTTATCTTTTGAGTATTAAATGGTCTATTTTTATTGATCTTTTATATAACTTTGAACGTTTCGATAACGATTACGGTTATCGTCTTCAGTAAACGATAATAGCATTAAAAATTAATTTAGATGTCAAAATAAATTTATGAAATATGTAAGCAGACAAACAATGTTGCAATAACTAAACCTTATCCAACACTGAAAAATATTCGATAAGTAGAATAAAAAAAACTGAAAATTTATCAGCTAGAAATGAGGGGTATAATCCAAGTAATGTTGAAAAACAGAAACCGCAGGACACATTATTGGCGACTACCGATGAAAAGCCACCTTTGCGAAGTTTTCGTGCTTAAAATGGAACGGCTACTGGTAAATGGCAAGTGATGTACCTACACGTTATTCAATAACACATTCGAAAATAGTCCCAAATATAATATCAAGTAACAAATTATTTAATTCACCATTTAAATTGGGAACTATGTCATCACGGATATCGTTGCTTCCACTTCAGGGAAATATTGAGAAACAAATACGTCTGTACAAGAGAACATATTATTAGAAATGTTATCAATATGTAAAAACACTGTAGCGTCCCCCAGGTACCCTATCTTGAAAATTGTAATTTGAACTTATTTCCGATAATGCAAATTCAAGAACGAAACAATCGCTAAGTGATTTGTCTTGACTTTAGTGACAATGATGTTACTATTACACAAATTAATTGCTTGCCTTACTTTGACACCTGGCAATAATTAAAACATTAGAATTTATTTACAAGTCTGATATTTAATTACTCGCAAACCTCAAATCCATCAAACGAATTGGCTGTCTAGTGGTAGGTGCGTTGTACTATTTAACTGAAATAGGCTGGACGAGGTTAAGTGTTGCATCATGTGGGGCAGGTAAACAATGAAACTACTCAAATTAAAATTAACGAGCTTTGAGCAATGGTGGTTCAGTCCGTTAATATACTATTGTGGGAAAGAACCACCAATAAAACCCACTTTATTCATAAATAAGTAATTGCACAAGTACATTAATAAATCAAATAACAAAAAAAAACAATGAAAGAGTTAAATATATAACAAAACACCATTAAATCAGGTTAAAGTGCGTACAAAATTATAACATTAAGAGAAAAATGTATAAAAATCAGTATAGTTACATATAAACACAATAAAAAAACCCATGTAGTTACACCCACAATTGTGTCATAAATAATCAGAATAAAAATCGTGATTTCAAACATGTGGCCCTTTAAAACCAATCATGCCGGTCTTTAAGTAAATCAGCACATAAAAATAAGGCAAATTACGGTACCTATAAAATACAGCAACAGTAAAATTTCACAGGTGATAATAAGATAAAGGCAAGGACAAAAGAAAATAGGCAAGGGATTTACACGTACACAATTGTTTAGTGACTATTAAAGCACAACATGCATACGTAAAATTACAATAAATTACAGATAAAGAGAAGTTCGCAGGCAAACAATTCTACTTAACAAACTGACACAAAAAAAAACTCATTAAACAAAGCCTTACAAGGGTAAGTTGTAAATAGATCATAACATCGTGACCGACATATAAGGTTGAGTGCGTTAAAAAATACAGCGCCCCTTTCTCAGGTTACACATTCATCTATACAACAATAAAAACAATAAAAATAAAATTCGAGGTATTTAATGATCGTCTGGACCCGGAAGTATGTACACACTCGGCAATTACCTCTTGCAATTAATGACCAAGCGGTATCCTGCACCCGTTCGCCAGGCCCACACAAGTATAAATATAAGTAACAAACAACAATGCTAGTTTACCCAAATACCAGAGTAAGAGAACCCTATACTGTCTTTTATTTTAGCAGATTTCCGCTTACTGAGTCCGCTTGCGAATGAGATACCTTTGCAAGGCAATATTTAATTTTTAATACGTTACATAGGCTTGTAAAATGATTTGCTGCCAGCTTTCGTTTATATAAAAATATCTACTTACACTTGAATATATTCCCTTTAGTTAAACAGTTTACCACCAACACGACGAGTTAAGATGCGCGGTTTAAAACTCGGCGCCGCGACGATGAATTACAGATTAATTTTTGGAAAAATTTGCATTAAAACATACACAAAAAGAAAGAACGATTTAGGGTTTTAGTTTTGCCTAAAGGTACACGACATAATTTTTATAGGCCGAACGATTTACAACGGGAGTTTCTAATTAAAACAATAAAAGCAACCCGGCTCGATCAAAATTTCAACAGCCCTTCCCTTACGATTTCAAACTAACCCTCTATACTCCTGAAAAACCACCCCTGCTTTTCAAAAGTAACCAAACTGTTACATTGGAACAGTTTCATATTAATTATCGAACGACATCTTAATTTTAAAAATATGCGTTCGTCCGTAACAAACGGTACATTTAGATCTCAACTTTCAACGTACCAAACAAAGACGTCTTTGATTGCACTGTGTACCGACGTAATGAATTATTAAATCTGTGACATTTTTACATCAAGAACGCGCGTATATCAATTTTCAACAATTCGTCACACCAGTTTCTGCAGAACACCTGTTTTTCTTTACAAACATTCCCACATTTCTTACATAAAAATACATAAAATAAAATATTCCGAAAACATTAAGAAACTACGACGTATTACAAAGATATCAAAAATTCACTAATTATCTTTTCTATCACGATAACAAGGCGATTTGACAAACGTTTATTACAATAATAAAAATTGGATTTCCTTTTAGCTTATTATGTCAGACCCGCAATAATGTTTTTCCATACCTGTATACGCATGGTGGGATTAAGGATGGGTGTAGTCAGGATAGGATCGGAAGAAACGGAGTTAGGGTTCTAAGGGGAAATACTACCTCAACATTCGCCTAAGTAGCCGCACATGGTGTGATTATATGCAGTGGCCATGCCGCTACATGTGTATGAGGAAAACCCATGTAGCGGCATGGTCCGATCCTATGTTATAGAAAGCATTCATTAGTTAAAAAAATACACTCCTAGATGGCGTCACAAACACTCAGGTCGCTCAACAAGGGGCAATGTCCCGCGAACAAGTTTTGGAAGCCTATAGCTATCTTATGAGACAGTATGTGGGCCCCATTAGAGTACTGTTTCAAATTTCTAGTTTTCCCGCCATAATAAACAAGGGGCCCGACAAGGGGCGAAGACCCGACAACAAGTTCCGGACCCCTATAGCTGTCTTAGGAGGTGGAATCGGGCCCCAATTATTAGAATACTATTTCAAATTTTCGCGCCAAAAGTTACAGGGACCTACATCAACTTTTAACAATATTGCTATAAATGGAGTCACGATCAACCTTTATTACAGAAAACATTCATTAGTTTTAAAAATACACCACTAGATGGCGCCACAAACAAATAAAACGAACCAATCAGAATACAGCGCCTTAGGCCACCAATCAGAGCACAAAGCCTCAAGGCTGGACAGAGTCTAAAGACCAATCAGAAACCAGGGGGCGTGGTCCACCCTTAGGTTCTACAATCAGAACACGCAGCCTGGGTCAGTTTACACGCGCAGGACCAATCAGCTGGAAGTGGGAGACGCCACGTGGGGAAGGGGCGGGTCACCTGACCCTTGTAATTGTGGCCTAATCGGTTAAAAGTAGTGGAGAATAAATGGCCCCATTCTACTACTTAAAAATACACCACTAAATGTCGCCACAAACAACAAACAAAACCAACTACTTAGAATACAGAACCTTAGGCCTCCAACCAGAACACAGAGACTGGAGGCGTGGCCTGCCCTTAGGTCCTCTAATCTGAACGCGCAGCCTGAGGCAGTATGCGTGCGTAGGACCAATCAGCTGGAAGAGGATGTGCTACGTGAAGTGGCCCCCACGCGCATCCCCTCCCCGTTTAATTGTGACGTCATCGGATTAAAAGTGGTGGGGAAAGCTGGGCTCATTCTACTCTGATACAAATAAGAAGAAAATTTCCTCACTTCATTTCAGAGATACAGCGTGTTTCAGTTGAGAAAAAAAATCCGCTTTCTTGGCGATAATTCAGTAACGGTAGAAGATATAACTATTACATAATGAAAGCTAAATTTTGATGCAACTATCATATCTCAAAATTATTCCAGTGGCGTAGTTTTTAGAATGGTGTGATACTTCAATGACTGTAACTTGGACGTTATGGATGAAAAAAAAGCTCTAAATCTCACCGATTTCGAGAAAATCGGCCTTTTTTATCATTTTGGTTAATTCTTTCAATAAAAGTCATGTTATTTTTAAAAGCATCCCTTAAATCTTGATACGTTCGGAGGCGTTTATCTCGAAGTCGGCTAGGTTTAGAGCTCCAAAATAAGAATAGGTAATACCTATTTTCAAAAAAAAAAGTTTATTCACAAAATTTCAGTGGTATTCAAGTTAGGGTCGTTGAAGTGTCAGACTATCCTAAAAACTACGCCACTAGTCTCACTCACTTGTCTGTGTCGCATCGTTATATCTTCAGTTATTATTGAATTATCGTAAAACAAGCAATTAATAAAATAAATCACCCTGTATCTCTAGAATGAAGAGAGTTTGCAACCACTTTCCTTCTTATTTTCATTAATAGTATCTGCTGCCGCAATTTGTTACACTTACTCTGGGACGCCCTGTATATGTAAACAAGGGTTACAAAATTAAAATACTTATTTTTTAGGTATTAAATCCGTATTTTTTAGTTATCTTCATATAAATTTATACGTTTTGTTAAAATTATGTTTCATAATTTTATTTTGACACCTTAAATAGTTCTTAAGATATTATCATTTGCTGAGGAAGATAACTGGAATTGTTATCGAAACGTATACATTTATATAAAGACAAAAATACATGATTTAATACCTAAAAGATAAATATATTTTTAGATATATTATCCTGAAAGTTTACATTTTCATAAGTATTATAAAAAATTATTTTATAGAGCTGTTTAAATGTACTCTACAACTTCCTAAAATTTCATGGCGATCGGAGGAATGATGTAGTAATGCATAAAGAACAAACCCACACACATTCGTTTTTATATACAGGGTGATTTTTTTCATTTTAAGCATTGGCATCTCGGAAACTACAAGAGATAGAAATTCGGTTAAATTAACGACAGTTTCAGTTATTGGAAAAAGTTCATGGCTTACTAGATATTTAAAAAAAAAACTAAAATTTTACACTTTATTTAATTCTAAATAACTGTTATTATCTACTGGCATCGCCATTTTTGTTCTATCTCTTGTTATTCCAAAGTTATGATATAAACTTTTGTTTTCTTAAATGGAAGGTATAGTAAGTAGGCTGTGCCTGTATCAGATGCGCATTTAAATGTCAAAGCCAACTACTACTGCTACTTAAAAAAATCTAAGTTTGTTCTAACTCGAGTAAACAGGAAATTAGTGTGTACAACATGTTAAGCATTCAAATGTTTAATCTTGCCATTTTGTTGTATTCCTAAATATTTCTACAATATTTAAAAGAAAAATCACTAAAGTTGTTCTCGCTCATCAAAGTTTGAAATGAAAAAAAAACTGTATTTATTATGGCAAGGGTGTAAAACTGCCAAAAACCATAATAATTAATTCATTTTATCCATGGCCAACTTTAAATCAATAATAAAATCGTTGTAACAGCCTACTATACCTTTCATTAAAAAAAAATAAAAGTTGATATCATGACTTTGGAATAACAAGAGACAGAACAAAAGTGGCGAAGCCAGCATAAAAAAACAACCATTTTTTCCTCTACATTTTTTTCTCAAATCGATAATAACAGAGTAATTTACAATTAAATAAAATGCAAAATTTTAGTTTTTTGAAATATCTTAAACTATGAACTTTTTCCAACAACTGAAAGTGTCGTTAATTTAGTTTCATGTAACTGCAACTATTTCCCCATTTAACCGAATCTCTTGTAGTTTCCGAGATGCCAATACTTAAAACGAAAAAAAACTCACCCTGTATATAGAAGAAGATGATGAAGTCAATAAAGTATCTGATTTCTAACAATATATATTCATATATATATATATATATATATATATATATATATATATATATATATATATATATATATATATATATATACACGAACAGATTCAAAGATGTCTTTTCTCTTCTAATTCAAACTTAATTTCAAAAAATCATAAATTTACCTGTACGAAATAGTGGCGTAACATAGTTTAGGTGAAAAAGTTGTCTCTCCTACCCTGTGGTGACGCCACTGGAGGCAGTATCAAGGCCAGATTTCGCGAAACAATAAAGACAGAAAGAATAACCACTCTGAAATTTCAAGCCAGTACCTTGAACAGTTTTTCAATTATTAAAAAAACTTCCAAATTCGAATTTTTGATAATGCGAATCACTATTATTTTTTGTCTAGTTAAAAATGAAAATGACTATTTAATTCAAGCTTTCGAAATACTTTATTTCTTCATCAGGAATCTGTGTAAAATGAACATAAGTGAGAAATAATCTATTAATATAATAAAGATTACTTACTAAATGCGAGAATTATAAGCTAACTAACATTATTGTACAGTAGAATTGATGAATCAATTCAAATTAGTACTCAGAATATATGAATAAATGTTGCTTAGATTATCTAGATCAGTTTTGTATTTAAAGTATCTTGAGTACTGAAAATGTGAATCATTTCAAGGAAAAGTCTGCTTCTGTAATTAATTTCTGTGTCTAAAATTTTGATTTTAGGAGAATTCTCTTTTTGATTGAAGTACCTTTACTTAATTTTGATACCATTTTAATTAAAAAATACGTAGATGATGTAATTATTGCCATTCCCAATGATACTTCATTCAAGTTCTAGAGACTTTTAACAGTTTTAATACACATATTCAGTTTACATTAGAAGAAGAAAACAATAATAGTATCCCCTTCTTAGATACCAGAATTATAAGAAAACCTGATAACAGTTTAATAATATACTGGTATCAAAAACCAACTAACTCAGGTAGATATATTAATTACCATTCTAATCATCCTTTTAATCAAAAAATTAGTATTGTTCTGGGTCTCAAGAACAGACTACTTAAGATTTCGCATCACTCATTAACCAAAAGGAATCTAGATAACTTATTCTTGATTTTTAGTAACAATGGTTATCCAAAAACATTATTAAAGAATTTATGATACAGTACACCAGTCAATTCTCAAAATGCATACTTGACACAAACAAACATGATTAGCAGAAGAATCCCTTACATACTAAACTTAACACCAATCTTATGTAATATCTTAAACAACGAACAAATACGTATAGCAAAATATAATATTAAATCTATCAAAAAACTTTTTTCAAAATTAAAAGGCAGAACTGCAACTTTTAGTAACTCTAATGTTGTAAAATATATATTCCATCCCTTGTAGCGAATGCTATAAAGTATATATTGGACAAACATCACAATGGCTTAAAACAAGACTTACTCAGCATAGAAGTGACTGTAAAATAGGAAAAAATTCTTGTGTTTTAGCAAAACAAAGTAAAATACCAGTCACATTCCAAATTTTCCTAAAGTTAAAATTTTAGACACAGAAATTAATTATAGAAGCAGACTTTTCTTTGAAATGACTCACATTTTCAGATACTTTAAATTACAAATCTGATCTAGATAATCTAAGCAACATTTATTCATATATTCTGAGTACTAATTTGAATTGATACAGAACAACAGGTTTCATAAATCACATCTTCTAAGAATTTTAGTTTGTAACGCAGTATATGTATATATATATATATATATATATATATATATATATATATATATATTCTCGCATTTAGTAAGTAATCTTTATGATGTTAATAGGTTATTTCTCACTTATGTTCATTTTACACAGATTCCTGATGAAGAAATAAAGTATTTCGAAAGCTTGAATTAAATAGTCTTAACTAGACCGCATCCTGATACCATATTTTTATAATACCTACGTTACTTCCCCTAAACTATATATATACAGGGTGTATTTTAAAATCACCGATAAACGAAAACTGGAGATTCTATGATTCAAAATAAGACAAAAATTATCATAAACGCTTTTCCGAAAATACTTCCTAACCGAGATACAGGTTGATTAAAAATTAATTTTTTTAAGATTTTTTTAAGATTCCTCAAAAACTACAAAAGATATTACACTGAGATTTGGTATACCTAAATGTCTAATTAAGTACAATTAATCAGGTGAGTTTGAGTTAACTGGCTCCATCCAGTGACGTAGACTAACGTTAACTAAAGTTAATCACTTTAAGTAAAAAAAAAACGCTCGTCCCTGCTTTTTTTGAAGAAATATTTTTTTGTTAAATTCAACATTTAATTCTGCAAATAAAATCATACTTAGTATTTTTTCGATTCGGCACCCGTTTTTGAAATATTTTGCATTAACAATTATTTTTATCATATCTAATATTCATTTCTTCGAAATTATTTAAATTCGATTTCCTTTGTTAAAAAGAGATTAATTTTTTGCTCGAATTTGTTTTCCTAGCGGACAAACTATAGTAAAATCCGAGGTAAAATCCATTTAGTGGGCTGCTGCCAATCAGTGTCACTTTAACTCTAATTTCTGCATTTTCTTGAATTTATCTCACAGCTAAATTTTTCTTTTACAATGCCTTGACATAACTTATTTTCTAATAGTGAAATGACCGATATGGTGGCAGTTTATTCCCAACAATATTTTAATGAACGCGCTACAGCAAGAATCTATGCCGAAACTTATCCAAATCGTAGACAACCGAAAAATGTTTTCAGGATTATTTGCAAGATTTCGTGAAACGGGTAGCTATCATCCTGTAGGTCATAACGGGCAACCAATTGAGCTCACTGTTCAACAAGAAGAACAATTATTAAATACTGTTGAGGATGACACTAAGTATTCGCCGATTATCATTAAATGTTGGATTATCCCGTACTGAAACATCTAATGTTTTACATATGCAGGAGCTTTATCCCTTTCAATATAGACCAGTCCAAAATTTACTGCCCGGTGATTTTTTGACCAGAACAAATTTTTGTGAATTTATACTGCGAAAGAACAGATAAAATCCAGCATTTGTAAGTAGAATTTTATTTACAGATGAAGTAACGTTTACTAGGAGAGTAAAGAATAATCACAAATGGACTGACGAAAATTATCATGCCACTTTGGAGCGACATTTCCAGCATAAATTTAAAATTAACATCTGGTGCGAAATAATTAACAACAATCTTGTTGGTCGTTTTGGACTCCCAAGAAATCTAACTGGCGATAATTACTTAAATTACTTTTAGAGGGAACTTGATTGATTTATTGGAAGATGTGCCCGTGAATATTCGTCATAATATGTGGTATTTACAAGATGGCGAGCAAGATGATGCCCCTGTTCATTACACTGTGGTTGTACAGGATTAGTTAAATAATATATTTCTCCATCGTCGGATTGGACGAGAAAGTGAACATCCGTGGCCTCCTAGAGATCCTGATTTAAATCAATGGATTTTTATTTTTGGGGACACATAAAAGCTCTTATCTATTCCACAACAGTTAATACAAGCGCTGAACTGTGGCAACCAATTAACGAAGTTGCAAATAGTATTAAAAACCAGCATCCATCATTTCATAAAGTAAGGAGAAACGTCCTCAAAAGATGCCAGAAATGTATTGAAGTTAACGGTCAACATTTTGAAAATAAACTTTAGTGTAATGTTTTGATTTAATGGTTTTTGTTGTTTGTTTTGGTTACTTTTTTTTATTGTATGTACAGTGTGTCCCATTTTCGATGATATATCTCACTTACAAGTAAAGATACAGAGCTGTGGTTTTCATAATACCGTGCTACTTTTTTGTGAGAAGAACGCTGGTGTAAACAACAATTTCATAGCCCGCTACATTTCTGAGATACAAGGTGAAATTGAAAATATTGCATTTTGCCCCTCCCCTTTATCCCCCGTTATCATTTAAAGTTCAATGTATGGCAAAGGTAAAAATTGGTTCTTATACAGCTTTTTACGTAGACTCCAGTTGTATGGTCGTATTTTTGCTGTAAGCTGTCAATTTTTAGCTATAAATAAAACTTATGGTTTTTTAACGGAACACCCTGTATATTTTCTTGCGTTTGATTGGGCATTTTGTAAGCTTCACAAAAATATATAAAACAAAATCTGCGTAATAACATAGTGTGTATTATATAGCGTTAGAATTAGTAGGCCGTGATTATTGCAACAATTAAATGATCACTTGCTAAGCGTTTGTCAAGACTTATCAGTTGTAAAGTTTATATTCTCTGCGTAATATTGTATTCGTTACAATGGCTGAAAATGAAAATTATCAACATTTTGAAAAATATGATATGTTAGTCTGTTTTATATAAAGCAATGAAAACTCCTGTGAGGCTTCCCAACTGTATTTCAATAGGTTTGTTTGAATACTTATTTATCTTTTGACGTATGTGGATTTATTTTTTATTTAAATATCATTTGGATTTATAGATTTCCAGAAAGAAGACACCTTGTATTTTAATGTTTCCTCGAGTAAAAAAAATTGGTAGAACATGGATCATTTATCCAACCCCGACCAAAAAAGTATGTATAATAAGGAAAATCGCGATACGGATGAAGTCAACGTTTTAGCATGTATAGAGGCAACGCCTTCACAATCATGCAGAGTTCTAGTGCAAGAGATTGATGTTCTCAATGCTCAATATTGACCAAATATAAATTTAAGCCATACGAGATTAAAATTGTTCACTATTTGCATCCTGGGGATGCAGAACGTCGTTTACTGTTTTGCAACTGGTATTTGGAACAAACTCTTATTGGTAATAACTTTGCTAGAATTATAATATGGTCCGACGAGGCTTACTTTTCGAGTGCAGGTATTTTCAACAGGCGTAGTACTAGGCATTGGTCCCAAGAAAATCATCATGTGCTATTCGAAAGAGAGCAACAGGGTCGATTTGGATTTAGCGTAGCCTTGTTTTATTTTGGGGCAACAAATAGAATACAGAATTTATGAAGGCAGTCTTACAGGGAACAGATATCTTGAAATTTTGTAAGATGTTATCCCTACGTTACCAGACAATGTTCCTTTAGCTCATCTTAACAGGATACATTCCCAACAGGATGGCGCGCCCGCTGTAATTGTTCGACCTTTTATAGACAATTATTTCCCGCAAAAGTGGATCGGTACTCATGGACCAATTAGATGGCCTCCACGGTCATCTGACCTATCCATGCTAAACTTTTTCTTGTGGGGCTACCTGCAGAATAAGGTTTATAGTACCCGTCATCGAACAATAGATGAACTACTTAATGCCACCAATGCGGCATTTCAAAGCTTGCAAAGACGTTTCATAATTATTTGAAATGCTTTAAAAAGAATAACCACTGTATGTGAATATTGCGTTCGGGAAAATAACAACCACTTTGAGCAGTTCTTTTAAGGTGAAAATCTACTAAGGGGTTACTATCGAGTTAATATTATGTTTTTTTTTATGTTTATTAAGTTTTTCAGTTTTATTCTGCCTTAAAATTGATTTAGCTTTATTAAAATTTCTGTGTTTGTAATATCCTAATATAATTAACTCACGACCTAGTAATTCTGATGCTACAAAATGTCCAATCAAGCGCAAGAAAAATATACAGGGTGTTCCGTTCAAAAACCATACATTTTATGTATAGCTAAAAATTGACAGCTTACAGCAAAAATACGACTACGCCTCTGGATTCTATGTAAAAACTGTATAAGAACCAATTTTTGCCTTTGCCATACATTAAAGGATAACGGTGATACAAGGGGGGTCGCCCTGTATCTCAGAAATGTAGTAGGCTATAAAAGTTTTGATTATACCAGCGTTCTTCTCACAAAAAAGTAGCACGGTATTGTGAAAACCCAACTCTGTATCTTTATTCGTAAGTGAGATACCCCGAAGTATCATCGAAAATGGGACACACTGTACATTTGTGTATATAATTTCTTGGGAGGAGCTAGAAGTTAATTAATATGAAAACAAACATTTTTTGATAGAAATTTTGTGGTAATAATTTTAAATACATTTTTCTTGGAAATGGTGCAATTTAGCGACTTGCGACAAGTATACCTTTTATTATTATGAAATTTTTTAAAAGTTACTCATTATGTCAAATTTTTCACATACCTACTAAAAAAATATGACAACGAGAATGCAACGTATAGATTGCTGCAAGCGCCCTCTACACTTTACACAAAAACAGATTTCACAAGGGAGCAACTTGCTACTAAAGTAAGTTGATTTAAATCGGTATATTTTATTCCAGAGAAGATGCCCCTGCAGCATGGCCCATTCTTTTCAGAACACCCTGTATATATGTATATGTTAATGTACGCGCTGTATCGTAAACAATGCCCCAAGCTGTAACTTCGTTATTTATTGGCAGATTTTAAAAATTCAAAAAAACAAATGAATTGTTTAATATACTCTACAAGATGTCACCAACTTTCATTTTTTTACGTTATATTCTTTTCTGAATTCAACAGAATTAACATAACTTAATATTTATTCAACAATTTCTCGAAAAATAAAAAATTAAATAATTAAGTAATCCGTAATTATTAACAATGCCATTTAAATAACTAGCGAAATCTGCATCACAAATATTGTTCAAATTATCTGCCGCCTTGACGAATACACAGCTCGCACCTTCTAATCACTCCATAAGTAGCGTTTATTGTAATATTTGGAGGTATTTCTCGACAAACCTCCATTATTCTTCTTCTGAGGTAGTTTTCATTCTGGGGCTGGTTTAAATAGACTTGGTCTTTAAGGTAACCCAAAAACCAAAAGTCAAGTGACGTGAGGTCAGGGGAACGAGCAGGCCACCGAATAGGTCCATTTGTCGCGATCAACCTTGCGCCAAATCAGTTATTTAACCAATTTAAATTCACATGTGCATTATGTGGAGGAGCCCCATCTTGTTGAAAATAAATTCTATTGAGTTCAGCAAGAGTCCATCTAAAAAGTTTTCGATATTTTCATTCAAAAGATCATAATATTTGTCTTGAGTGAGTATTCCGTCGATAAAAAATGGTCCAATTAATCGATCTCCCAAAATATCGCACCAGACATTGACAGTAGATCTTCTTTGAAAATTATTTTCTACAATAAGTCTAGGGTTTTCCTGATTCCAGTACCGATGAATGTTTCTATTATAAACGCCATTATTCCTAAAGGTACACTCATCAGACCAAATTATTTTTCTATAGAAATTACCTACTAAATAAAAACGGCAAAATTCAATTCTTCGATCGTGATCATTTTGCTCCAGAACTTGCACTTTTTGCGTAACGTGCGGTTTAAACTTAAGCTTTTTTAATATGCTATCTACAGTATCCTTGGATGTGTTGTTCAAATCACTAGCAATTTTACGTGTAGACGTTCTCGCCTTTTCCTGAACACTGAGAAGAACGCCTAACTCTAACCTCTTCATTAAATTGACGACACTTTCTTTTAGGCTTCTTGAAACTACCATAATTTCTTAAATTGTGTTCAAGTCTTAAGAATTTTCGTCGATCTGGAATTTCTCTGTTCGGAAATCGATTGGTGTAGAGACGCACTGCTTGGCCACTATTTTTATTACATTCGAAGTAGACTTGGAGCATATCGGTCAATGTGCTGTTATCCATCATAGAAATTAAAGTGATCTTTTCACAGTATTATAAAAAGAATCAAAAAATCGTGATGTTGACAATTCAGTGACACGATGTGATATTTTGCTAAAGGCAAGTCTTCATGTGTGGAGATGAATGCAAAACAAAAAGCGACTTATAAAATTATGTCAAATTGTATGCAGATCTTAAATAAATATTAAGTTATGTTATACTGTTGAATTCAGAAAAAGATTGTGTAAAATATGACCTAAAAATAAACACGTTTCTATTAAGAAAAAAAAAGTTGACTATCGTTGTCACCGAGGGCAAAGATAAAAAAAATGAAAGTTGGTGTGACATCTTGTAGAGTATATCAAACTATTAATTTGTGTTTTTGAATTTTTAAAATCCGCCAAAAAATAACGGAGTTACAGCTTGGGGCGTTTATTACGATACACTATATAATATATATATATATATATATATATATATATATATATATATATATATATATATATATATATACAGGGTGTTACAAAAAAGTAGGCCAATCCGTTAACCACATATTCTTTGGGACCAAATAAAGGGACTTCACTTTTTAGAAGTGTATTTTTTTATTATCTCTGGTGTGTTATAAGAAATCGTTTTCAAATTTGGTATAAATATTACTCTTTTCTAAGTGCACCTTCTGTATGATTTTAAGTAAAAAATTCAAAGAACTAATAGAAAAATAAGAGGGGTGTGGTAACCTTTAACCCCCCATTTTTTTCTGACGAACGCCTGTGAACGTCACATCCATTTTTGTACTAGTTTGATGATTTATCTAACTCTTTTGGCTCTTGTAAACTTTTGATTTGATGCTTCCTTTATGATATACTTTTAGTTATTCGACTAGGTGTTGCGATTTTTTTAACAATTTTTTTATTTTATTAATCAGAATAAATTCATAATAATAACTTAAAACAATCAATTGTGCTAATAATTATAATACGAAGTTGGATGCAAATAATTAAATTAAATGTTCGATGTGTCCACCGTCTTCGCGAATGCACTTTCTGGCTCTTTTTATAATGGAAAACCGAATATTTTGGAAAATATTCGGTTTCAATCTAAATACCTCTGCACCTTCTGCGATGCGATCCCTCAATTGATTTTGATTTATTATTATTTATTATGCAAAATAAATTTAAAAATAGGATTATCTTAAAGTTCGTAACAATATCTGTCAATTACTTCTCTTGTGTTTTAGCTTTATTTGCAACGGTTTCAAAGATATTTGAGTTTGAAAATTCGGCTCAATTTTAGTTTTTTCTAAATAACAACGAAAGTTGGCAACACTGATCAAAACTCAACGTCATTTGATTGGTCTTGAAATTTTGCCCAATATTGCTAATTTAACCGACTCTGTAACTGTTATAATAACAAAGTTACCCATAGAAGCTTAGTTAAAAATAAATCCATAATAATGGCTTAAAACAATCAGTTGAGTTAATAATTCAATACTACGTCGCATACAAAAAAATGTAATGTTTGATGCGTCCACAGCCTTCGCGATTGCACCTTTTTATTTTTTTAAATAATTGAAAACCTAATATTTTTATACGTCTTGTCAAATGTTTGTCAAATTAATCGCTGTAAAAATTTCGAACGACTATTGAGTTGAAACGCTAAATTGAGTAATAAGGTATGGCCAACAGAGAGAATGTTTTGGAATTTTCTGAAATGACTGATATGATTTTAATTATGGGTAAGATTTCAAATAAAATCTCTAGATTGTACATTTTGAATAATCATTCTCACTTTAGGAAAATGTGATTCTAATGGTAGTTTAGTTTCAAGGCGTTATGCAGAAATGTATCCAAATCGGTATCACCCAAAAAGGAAATGTTTCTTAAGTTTAGTACGCCGCCTAACGAACATGTGAACGGCCACGTAAAATTACACCAAATCAAGAGGAACAAATTTTGCAAATAGTTGAACAAAATCCGGGTACTAGTACTAGGATTATAGCTCGACAGATTGGAAATGATATAAATTCGACAGACGTGCATAGAATTTTAAAACGTAACTCATTACATCCATATCATGTGCATAGAGTACAGAACTTATTGCCGCAAGATTTTCAGGCAAGAAACATCTTTTGCAACTGGCTCTGTAATGAAAATAACCGTAACCGCCGGTTTGTTAGATCCATTTTATTTTCGGATAAAGCTACCTTTACGCGAAATGGTATAACAAATATCCACAACACCCATGTTTGGGCAGATGAAAATCCAAGAACTCTTGTAGACACCAGTCATCAAGTAAATTTTAAAGTAAACGTGTGGGCAGGAATTTTAGATAATTTTCTTTTAGGTCCGGTATTTTTGACACCAAACTTAAATGCCGAACATTTTTTATTTTTTTTACAAAATGAGTTTACAAATTTACTTGATGACGTACCTATAGCTATTCATCAAAATATGTGGTTTCAACTTGACGGAGCTCCGCCACATTATGGCAATAATGTTCGGAACCACTTGAACCAATATTTCCTAATCACTGGATTGTTCGGGGACAGGATGCGCCTATTCATTGGCCACCTCGTTCCCCCGACTTAAATCCACTGGACTTCAGTTTTTGGGGATTCATGAAAGACTTTGTTTAATGTTCCAATAATAAATCAAAATCAATTGAGGGATCGCATCGCAGAAGGTGCAGAGGTATTTAGATTGAAACCGAATATTTTCCAAAATATTCGGTTTTCAGTTATAAAAAGAGCCAGAAGATGCATTCGCGAAGGCGGGGGACACATCGAACATTTAATTTAATTATTTGCATCCAACTTCGTATTATAATTATTAGCACAATTGATTGATTTAAGTTATTATTATGAATTTATTCTGATTAATAAAATAAAAAAATTGTTAAAAAATCGCAATACCTAGTCGAATAACTAAAAGTATGTCATAAAGGAAGCATCAAATCAAAAGTTTACGAGAGCCAAAAAAGTTAGATAAATCATCAAACTACTACAAAAAATGGATGCGACGTTCATAGGCGTTCGTCAGAAAAAAATGGGAGGTTAAAGGTTACCACACCCCTCTTATTTTTCTATTAGTTCTTTGAATTTTTTACTTAAAATCATACAGAAGGTTCACTTAGAAAAGAGTAAGATTTGTACCAAATTTAAAAACGATATCTTATAACACACCAGAGATAATAATAATAATTATATATATATATATATATATATATATATATATATATATATATATATATATAGTTAAATGGTAGTAAGTAGAATGGGTTTTCTTTAAATTTATTTATGACGATGGAGGATTTATTTGCGAAGCACATACTACGGAAGTACATATATGCTGTAAATGAATGTTTAGTATAAGTAATAAGTTATCTTTGTGAAAAGTTCCTAGCTACGGCTTATTAGTTATCGAGATTTGGGGGGTGTGGGGTTGCTCTGCCAAGCACAAACTATGGGACTGCATGCCGGTTACTTTCCATAAAAAAACAGCTACGGTTTATTTAGAATTTTTCCGAATATTCTTAATTGGCAAATATCATGGGGGGGGGGGGGGGGCACAAACCACGGGTCTATATACATGTTGTATAGGGAGTTCAAATTATCAAATTTTTTTTATAAAAAAAATCTTCAGCAACAGTTAAATATGACGTACACAATAAGAATATAAGTTAACGAAAATTGTGGAAACAATTTGTCCAAACCTTATTTGTAAAAAAACTCAACCTCATTAGAAGTTGTAATTATATAAATTTTCGATTAGTAAATATCTGTTCTCTGAGTCGTAACTTTATTATTTTTTGTAATTGTATTGCAAATATATTTTAGTAGAAAACATGAATCACGATTGTGACACATGTTGTATAAAAAATACCGTAAGGTTTTGGAAAGAAAAGTTTAAATAAGATGTATACATTTATGTATAAGCATTTTAACTTACTCATCTTTAGCGATTTCAAATATTAAGACCGTATTGACAACGCTCTATAGGTGTTTTATTACCTGTTCTTTTATAAATAGAAACTACCTGTTTGTAGACATGGGTTTAGTAAAGTGATCCTCTAAGAGTAGACAAGCAAAAGTCAAGGTCTAATAAGTTATGATACGGAACAACAATATTGGTTTTCAATAAAAAAAGTCTTCCTTTTTATTTTAATTAAAATTTTAATTTACCATTTTAATTGTAAATGTATAACATAAATTAACATTTAATCATAAATAACTAGACGTTTTGTGTTACGTGGGTAAATATGTGTAAAGTTTTAATTTTATAGAAGAAATGACAAGTCATTGATAAACAAATTAAGCAGTATCCACCTAGTTCTGTAAAAAACAATTTTTATATAGTAAAAGTTGTCTTGGAGGTTTTACTTTCAGACACTTTCATTTTAGAATCTAATTTAGGGTTCATTAAAATATCATTTATTCATATTTAACGTTTAAAAAATATTTAATGATGATTAAATATTGAAGAAACATTAAAGTACATTTTTAAAATGCGTGATTCATAATTATAATAATTAAACAATGTAAATCATTAAAACAAATACATTCATTAATTTCCGAACAATCTGCTTTTTAAGCGAGGGAAAATTGTTTTTAATTTATACATCTATTTTTGTAGATTATGAAAATGTCGAGATATAATGAAAATTTTTATCGAAGTAGTTGATTCATATGTATAATCGATCAAAATGGCACGTCACATTTCAATATAACTACAATAAGCCGGATACAATGTTTGTTTTTGTGCATGAAATTGATTGCTACGGTTTTAAAGATAACGAAAATAATAAATATAAAATTTTGACAATCTGACACGGTTCATTTTATAAAATTTATAACTACCGTGTATGTTTGTTGTACCAAGTACCAATGTTACAGGATGTTCGTGCAAAGTTAGAATATTATTTATTTCTGAGCAATTCTCGAGTTTTTAGATGAGAGATCCTGCAGATATCAATGGACGTCACGGCTAATGTAAGTGCAGATGAAGTGTTTAATCAAATTAATTATTCAAGGTAGGTAAATTGTTTTATTACATACTTTTTTGTGCTCATAGTAGTACTAAAAATAGTATACAGACTGACCACTCCGGTATAATCGTATGGACAAGGCACAGATAACCTTGGTGTTGTTTTCATCTGAGGTTTAAGGTACAACCAAACCTCCCGGTTAATTTTCGGAATATATTTAGGTTTTCGTTCTTCTTATTACCTTATATTCGTAAGTTTGCTTTCAAAGTTTAAATTTACTTGAAATGTTCCCCTTTCGGGCGTTCAGAAAATATTTCCTTTTAATTCCCATTTTGTGCATTAAATTTCAATGTACAATATTTATAACTATATCATTGTTCAATTAAATGTAGAAATTTCACGGGATTGAAAATACTCATTGCTTTAAATTAAATAAAAACTAATACAAATAACGTAATAAAATACATCCGCTACCAAGTACTTATTTTTTTTTTTTTTTTTTGTATTAAAAGAAATATGGTATCAACATAAATTCATCATTATAAAGCTTTAAGTCTAAGACGACCCCATTTCAATCAATACTCTATTGATTTAATTACCTATTTCCTTATTAAATTTTGAAAGTGCATTGTCCAATTGAGTACTTTATGAGGATTCATGTGAAAATGGTCTTGTCTCTTTTCCTTAATTACAGGTTTCTTTATTAAGGATTAAAATCCCATTGTACATAGGATAATACACTATTAATTGCTTATTGTAGGTATGATGACAAAAGTACCCCACTCATAATTAACTCCACCAATATAAGGATGATAAAGTCAAGGAAATAAGGTTAGTCCTTTTATCTGATTATACTATAAATCTAATAACAAAATGTACGTTTATTCTTATTTCGGTTTTGAACTGTCACTGGTCTGACTTTGAAGGGTTGAACAATGGGAGTTTACATTTTATAGACAACACAGACACTGGGCGCATTCACCAGTGCTAGGCTGTTGGATGTGAGCGAAAGCCATAGTTCGCTGACCTGCAGCCTACGCAAGGATAGTCTCCAGCCGCTGAGTACTGATGAACGCGCCTACTGTTTTGGAAGGTTTTCATTAAATATCCGGAGAGCTACAAAAAAATGGAAAAATGATAACTCATGGTTTAAAATATTTTAGATACCCAAGGATAATTATGAATCATGATAGAATTTTGTCACTAATTGTTCATTTTTGTATTTAGAACTGGTATTAGTCGTGTTTTACTCTGACAGAAGCTATTCTCTTGCAAACAGCCTTTTATTAAGGTTTAACTCTAGCTTGACGTATGACTTGTATTTAATTTTTATATTTCTAGTATACAATAACACAAAATTATGTTTTGTTTAATAAAACAAAATTTCATACTGAAGGCTGTTGAATTTACAATACCTCCGTTAGAAAAAATTACATAAACAAAAAACAAAATTGCAACTGAGGTTCTAAACACAAATTAAACAAATGTCAGTTGTCTTCATTGTCCAAAAAATCTTCTGGTGAACTGCCACCGTCGGTTATTATGAGAGGAGCGATATCGGAAAGATCTATAACGTTTTCGATTTTCCAATCTTTCAAAATTAATTTTTCGCAATGTTCCATGTAATTTTTCCAATGGGTTTTACTAACTTTTTGAAGTGTCTCATTCCAAGTCCGAATTACATCATTTGGAGATCCATTAGTCTTAATAATTTCTTGATGGTCGATTCTTTTATTTTCTGAAGAACCATTTCAATACCCTTTGTACTGGCAATGATAATGCAGTAAACGTAAAACTTTGCGGCATATTGTTTTATAGATTTTTATAGATATTATCACGGTAGTCGAGTACTTTTGAAAACTAACCTTGCGCCGTCAACAAAACCGTCCTCTTCTCGTTCATGCACAATGATATATCTTGAACCTTCGCCTGTTTTCTTTCATTGAGTTAATGCAGTATTACCTTGCCATGATTTTCTGATCTGACCTTTACTGAAAATCCACGTCTCGTCCAAACCCTCTGCTGTATATAAGTTAATATTTTTTCTAAGAAACTCTAACCTCTTGTATCGTAGTGTAGGAAGCTCCACTAAAAGTTTTCCATTGTTAGTTTTTTTAAGCCGAAAACCAAGCTTATGTATCCAGTTAATAATGGTTCTTTTGCAACATTGTACATCAGGCATTTCTTCTCGGCCCCGCTTACGAATTGTTTCTACCGGTACATGTTCTTTTTCGCTGTACATGTTATGCATCACTTGTTGTAAATTACTTAGAATACGAAGTGTACTTCTAGTTTATATTTCCGTAAGTTTTTCAGAGAGAGTTCTTTTAAATTCGGCGTCAGAAAGAGTCTTCATTTTTTTTTGTTCTCCATACTGTTTTTGTTCACATTCCCAAAACCTCTGCAGTTAGTTCAGCTGCAGACTTGTTTAGAATTTTTAAAAGGTCTAGTGTCTTTCGAAAAAAGGTATGAACCTTTTTGACCATATTTCCGGTTTGGGACCGGTTTGCAACTGCAATCTGTGGCCAACAATGATTTTGGACGGTACGTTTTGTCTTCTTTGATAGCCGTAAAATAACAAAATGTACAAAACGCTCTTGGGGTATTTCTCAGACTATATCAACATATACACTGTCTCCAAGATAAAAAGGGCCACCATGGAGATTTCGGAAACGGTAAGATATAGGGTTTCGGGAGAAAAGTTGGACATTTCGTTTTTGATAAATTATTACATTGTGATTGATGTTAGATAAAAAGTAAGAGAACCCTCTAAGTTATTTTTAACGTTCTTTAACATGCCACGCAGCATATTGGAATCCGACGTTTCGTTTTTGAGTAACCATCATCAATTTTGTTTTTTTTTAAATACGGTCCTGATTTTTTGTATATAATATTAGAAGCGATTATTATTCTGCATTCAAGCATGTATCACACTTTATTGTTTAATTGCAGTTTTTACCTTTCAACCTGCATATACTTATGTAGGTATAAAAAGTTATGCAATCGAATTTATTTTCACTGTCGCTAAACAGCTGCATACTTCAAAGATATAAAAATATCTAGATATAGACCTTGAACATATCAATTAGTTATGTTTTATGCAATTTTTTGATACGAGGCGCAATTTAGCGGCAAAAATATATTCCTATTTTCAAACTCTGAATAGTGATGCGGTATGGTGTGTGTGTGTGTGTGTGTTTGTGGGTGCGTGCGTGCGTGCGTGCGTGCGTGAGTGAGTGTGTGTGTGGGTGGGTGGTGGTGCGTGCGTGTGTGTGTGTTTGTGTATTTGTGTGTGTGTGAGCAGGCGCGGACGTGCGTGCGTCCGTGCGTGCGTGCCCGGGTGTGTGGGTGGTGCGTGGGTGCGTGCGGGTGTGTGTAGTTGCGTTTGGGCGTTGCTGTGTGGTGTGTGGCGTGTGTTTGTGTGGTCGTGTGTGGGTGGTGTGTGCTGTGCGTGTGATTGCTGCTGTGTCGCTAGTCGTGTGTGCGTGTGGGTGTGGCGTGTGTGGGTTTCGGAGTTGGCTGTGTGCGTTTTGCGTGCATGTGTGCGTCGTGTGGCTGGTTGTGTGCGTGTGTACTGGTGCGTGGTCGCGTTTCGTTTGTGTGTAATAAATTGTGTGTGTCGTGTCTGTGTTGTGTGTGTGCGTGCATACTGTGTGCGTGTGTGCGCTGTGTGTGTGTGCGTGCGTGTGTGTGGTCTGTGTGGGTGTGTGTGTGTGTGTGTGTGTGTGGGAGTGTGTGGGTGTGTGTGGGATGTGGGTGGGTGTGTGGGGGTGTGTGTGTGTGCGTGCGCGTGTGCGCATGTGAGCGTGTGCGGGTGTGTGCGTGTGCGCGCGTGCGGATGCGTGCGCGTGTGAGTGACTGTGAGTGGGGGGATGAGGGCGTGTGTGCTTATGTGCGTGTGTGTGAGCGTGTGTGAGCGTGTGCGTGCGTGTGCGTGCGTGTGTGTGCGTGCGTGTTCATGTGTGCGTGTGTGTGCGTCTGTGTGTGTGTGTGCGTGTGTGTGTGTGTGTGTGTGTCTGTGTGCGTCTGTGTGTGTGTGCATAGCCAAATCAGAGCACGCTTTATTCTAAAGAAGACATCCGTAGAAATGCAACCTTTGCCAAGGCTTTGACTAGGTGACGACGAAAGATGGAGATTATTCTATGAGTGGTATACAACAAAATTCCATCAGACCAATAATTTTCCTTTCTACATATTATGATCTGATGAAAGTACTGTTTCCAATAATGGGATATTTATTAGAAAATCACTGCTCCACACAGCACAACACACACACACACACACACACACACACACTCATCCCATACACACACCATTCACTACACTAACCACTACACGTCAACACAACACAGCACACACACGCACACACACGCACACACACACGCACACACACACACACACGTGGGAATCTGTCATCAAACATGCGTCAAACTGTATATTGTTGTGTAAGGTTTGGCCTAAAGATAAACATTTTTGATGGCCAACTGTAGATGGCACCTAAATTTTTTTGGTCGTTTTTTCCTATGATTTTGCTCTTCTAGTTACATTTTTATTCAATAGTGATAGCAAACAATAGTCGTTTCTTGGAGTTGACCCGTTATGTTCATGATTACTTAAGGTCTGCTCAATAGATACTGCGGTCATTTGAACATAGTTTTTGGTGGTTTATAACCAAAAATCACCGTATAATGGAAGCAGAACATATCACAATAATATTTGTTACACTACATAATTGCGATGATGAAGTGTATGAAATAGTTGTTTATAAAATGGTAGGTGTTCACTAATGTTCGAACAAGCTTGGGAGGTTGCTCAACATAGTCCTGACCAATTATAAAAGTGAGATCGTTTATAATGGCTAGATACCTTTTGACTAAAAAACGCGAAAATAGCAACCTGTTCACCGTGGTATTGTGTATTTGACCTGGTCAATGCCAAAAAAACGACAATTAATTAAACAAATTTCTTAGTTAGTGTAAAACGCCATAAACAAATTCCCTTAGTAGGTCTATCCTATCAAGTAGCTATTCGACTGGGTTTAAAACGTTTTACACTAGTCAAATACTGTAGGAATTAGTTTGATTAGTGTGTAGGTATTAGATTGAGTTTGTTTTCAATGTATCAAAATTAATTGACATACGTCTTTGCTTATTGTGTATTTACCAGTGAAATGCATCACCAAGAATGTAACCTTAAAGTTGTAAAGGTATTTCATGATATTTCCAAAAAAAAAGACATTTTCGTAGACTGAATGCTTACAAGGGTTATCGCATTACTCAGTATATTACCCTCGATTAGTTAACAACCATCAAAGATTCCGTCCTGAAGGTAATAATAATAATGGGACTCTATCGCTGTTATTAATACAGAAGACTTAATATTAAGGTGAACAGAAAAAAAAAACAAAAGGCGAACGAAGTTGCATCCGCTGAAATGAAACTAATTTTCAACTTAACTTATCAACATAGGACAGATAAAAAAAGATAATAAAAGCAAAGAACTCAAAAACAAAAAAAAACAAAAATCAAAATACTCACGTAATTTTCAGGTTGAGTGGATCCTTACAAAATACGTTTAAATGCATTATCACTAAAATTGAGCTTGCTGGACGGCAAAGCGTTAATTACTTTAACAATATTGAAAGAAGAAAGATGAGTTTTGTGCAAGGCCACACTCTGCAATTCGTTTTGTCTTATATTAACGTTGTGACCAGCAGTTCTATAACGATTTTTATTATAAAGCTAGGAACATTGACTAGACAATGATTATAAACAATATCAGTATAATTAAAGTGAGAAAGCACCAAAGCGTTTACAAGTTCGATTTTATCGTGACAATAACTGTCTATTCATATACAACCTTCTCAAATTACAATATTGACTTTGAATACACTCGCTGATGTGGGTCGTAAAGCGCAATTTATAATCAAAAACTAAACCTAAATTAAATCTGTCTTGCGGGGATAAAATATTTTTGTTAATGCTTATATTTACTTGAGATTGTACGTTATCTCTTACAAAAGATTTACCAAAAAACATATTAAATGTTTTTGATTTAAAAATTAACTCATGCCTATTTGAATATGCTACCAAAAGTTGTAGGTTTAAATTGACGATTTCATTAGTATTATCAGGATCAAACGATAAGTATAATTGCGTGTCATCAGCATTTTTATATCATTAACAAAATCTGCAATATAATTATAAACAAAAGCGGACCTAAAATTCACCCCAGCGTTCGGTGGTCGTATATCTGACACCGTATCATTATTTTGAACTCTTAAATCTGTCCATCAGCATAATTTTGGTTTCGCTCCTTGAAAATTCTTATACAATGATTAAATGGGCATTCTTCATAAATGTACTGTTTAAAATTGAAAACAAATCAAAGCATTCACCGCCAACTAAATTTTTAGCATATTTAGCAATCCGTTGAAAGTAATATTCTCAAAAGTTTAATTGGGTATAGTGAAGTTATTTTTCAAAACTGCCATATCAAGTGCTACATCGTTGGATTCTACACAAAAACAGTTTTCTAATGATGGTACTTTCGACCCCCATTTCAATTTAAAAAAATAATCAAGCTGACCGTACTGCAGTTGTAACGATCGATAAAAAAATTGGAACCACGAATATTAGTAGAAAACCGTATGTTTTACTTCTATACCAAATTTCAGAGTTCTATCTATGGTCGTGTTCAAATAATACCACCGTTTCCATACTTAATTTACACCCTGTATGTATGCTTGGAATCCATGGTTGTAGCGCAAGGAGCGTGAAAAGCTCGACCAGCCCGCACTCGTCATTGGGGAGGGAATGAAAAGTTGCTTTCCTTTTTTGTTGTCAAAATGTTTGGAAACTGCGGGAAGGGTACTGATCGGACGTAGATGTTTATAACTACAAGGAGTCGCCGCTTTGGGAAGCGGCACAACTTGCGTAATTTTCCAAGGCGACGGAAGAATAACTACTTACTAAAGATGCGTTTATTACATGCAACAAATAGGCTATCTAATATGGACAGCACGATTTAATCATAATAATACTAATCCGTCTGAGCCTACACTATTAGATTTCACAGCCTTGGTTGCAAGAAGTAAATCGTTCTACGACGCAAGAGTAAAGATAAATGTAGTAGGCATCGCTTGTTTAACATTACATAAAATGTAATCAATTAGCAGATGGTTATTTTTGATAATTTCGTCCAAGAAGTAACTACTCATTTTATTAACATTACTCAGTTCTGCAGGAATGACATTACAATTCCTTTTACTATGGATATCAAATAAGTCAGCTGCTTTCCAGAAACATTTAGGTTAGTTAGTAGCTGCAATTGAATCAAAGTAAGACGTTTATCACATTTGACTGCATTTGTTGTACGGCCGCGCAGGTTTTTATATAATTTCCATTTATCATAATTTTTAGTTGCTTAGATTTCAGAAGATATTTGCCTCTAAGACATATTAGCATTTTGACATCATCCGTTTAGAATGGAATGACTGCAATTATATTTTAAAACCAAATTGCAATAGAGTAGAGATTGATCAGAAACACAATGCTGATCTTTTACGCCTTTATTAACAAAATTACTAGTATGCGATAATATTATAAGTTGAGTATTTAATAGTTGCTTTCTTCTCTGTTTATTCCTTGCTTTATTCTTTAATATATAAAGATCAGTCGCTATTGTTATGGAGATGCAAAAATATTTTTAATTTCAAAGGGATTCGATGTGCCAATAAACAAAATTTGGCACGAAGTTTTATTTAATTAGTAATAGACTGCTGGCCACTCGAACTTACACATAGTGATTTTTAGGCAAAATTTAAAGTTAAATATTTTCAATAGGAATGCAAATTTTTGAACGCGGCTTGCAAATTTTAAGGGCTAGTTTTTTTCGTATTAAGCTGCATGACGTATATTTATCGTAGGACCATAGGTTTATTATATACGGGGTGATCAATGAAGTCATGCAAAAAATCAAAAAGTTTGTATGAGTGAAATTTCCGCAAAAAATTTTTTTGGTCGTTGCAGTATGGTTCGTTACTAAGGTAACATCAATATCTCTAGACGTTTTTGTCAGTTTTTGGATTAAGGCCCTTACACACTACTCAACATAAAGTTTGGGTAGCAAAATTTTTAAAATGCTATAACTTGACATTGCATTGACGGTTCTTGATGATTTTTGCGGATTTGGAATCTTTGTTTCTATGGTCTAAGCATTTTATTTGAGGGTTGAAATTCACACATTATACCGGGCCGATAATAAACAAAAACGTAGGGTACGACGCCCACTAAGGTTTGGCATTATTTAAGTTTTTATAAAAATAAATTCTCACCTCGTTGTTTTTATTTAATGTTATTTTCACTGTTCTGTCCGAAACAAGGATTCCAAATCCGCAAAAATCATCAAGAACCGTCAATGCAATGTCAAGTTATAGCATTTTAAAAATTTTGCTACCCAAATTTTTACGAACTTTTCGATTTTTTGCATGACTTCATTGATCACCCCATATATAATAAACCTATGGCCCTACGATAAATATACGCCATGCAGCTTAATCTGAAAAAAACTAGCTTTTAAAATTTGCAAGCTGCGTTAAAAAAATTGCATTCCTATTGAAAATATTTAACTTTAAATTTTGCCCAAAAATCGCTATGTGTAAGTTCGAGTGGTCAGCAGCTTAGTTACATCTGTGTGTAAATCCTTAAATTAACGAAATTACATACACGAATACACTAAGTCGGTCTTTGAGTTAAAAGTGTTTGAAGCTGATGATGTGGATTTAGAAACATTCACTAAGTTGGAAAACGTTGCCAGTAATATACTTTTGTTATTGAGTGCCTTTTCTACATAACTATTAGCAACTACCGTAGATTTCTACCCATCGTGTATTTTTAGGAAATTTTATAAAGCGATTATCTTTTAACAAACAAAAAGCCATTCCTTTAGATTTTCTCCAAATGATTACTGGTATCCGTATTTACAAAAAGTTTAATTCGCTTTGCAGTATCTCTTTGAACTTGAGCTGCAACAGTCGTAAATTTGTAATTATGAAATCCATTTCTATCCAGCATTCTCTGTATTGAACAATAAGATCCATGTTACTCTTATTGACGCATTGGGATAGATACGGTAATAAATCAATACTTTTTTTTATGATTGTGGACCTGAACAGGCTAAATTAGGCCTATCGTCTAAAGCACTCAGGAATACTTAGGAGGATGGATAGAGGGATAATGAATTGCCAATAGATGCCTATGAACAGCTACCTTAAATTTTCTCATATCATAAATGAGAGGAAAATAGGAACTAGGGAGATCATTCCAGAGTTTAGAAGCCGTGTAGAAAAATGTGGATTACGCCCGTTTGGTACGATAAGTGGAGATTTGTACTGCATACTGATTATGTGAATGAGCGAACCGAATGTTTCTCGCAAAGATAGCCCGAGATGGAATTAAAGAATATAATTCAGCAGCACAATAGCCGTTGTAATAACGATAACACAAAGAAAGAACTGCTCAAGGGACTGTATGTGAGAAGTTAAAGACGGGTCATTTATAAGCCTAATCGCTCTCTTGTGAATACGATCAACGATATCAAGAGCGTATTGGGGAGCACTAACCCAGAGGTGAGAATTATATTCCAGATGAGGCCGAATTTGGGCCTTATACTGCAGAAGGAGTTGTCGAGAGGTAAAGTACTGCTTAGATCTGTACAAAAAGCCTATTTTACGAGCAGCTGTTTTGGTAGCTGACAGAAGATGGTCAACCCATGAGAGATTTGAAGATACAGTCATACCCAACAGAGTAATAGAGTCTGAAAACTTAAGAACTGAGCCATTCATACTTACAACAGGAAATGATCGATCTTTTTTGACGGACACAAGGCAACACTGAGTTTTGTTAGCATTAAATTTAACTAGATTATTGCTTCCCCATTCGAGAATACGTTGAATGTCTTTGTTGATTGAATTTGCCATTTCAGCTTTAATTTCTTGATTTGACATAGAAGGTGGATTATCACTATGAGTAGACTAAGATGAACTACAGTGAAGAGTGCTATCGTCAGCAAAGCAATTGATGGGGTTAGTTGTTGAAGAAATAAGGTCATTTATGTACAGCAGAAAAAGTGTGGGCGCTATAACGGATCCCTGTGGTACGCCCGCGTTAATGGTAACTTCTTTTGAAAAAAAGTCATCAATCACGACACGTATTCGTCTTTTATCAAGGAAACTAGAAACCCATCATTTAACCCAAACGAGGTGAGTTTGGCAAGTAAACACTTATGCCAAACTTGGTCAAATGCCTTTGAGATATCTAAAGCGACTACAACTGTTTCACCGGACTGCTCTACTGTATTGTTCCAAACTTGGGTCACATATGAAAGAAGATCACCTGTTGAACAACTTTGCCTAAACTCATATTGGTGGTCACTAAGGAGTTTGTTAGTTTCAAAGAACGTGAGCAGTTGCTGATTGATGGCTTTTTCCATGATTTTAGACAATATGGAAGTGATGGCAATTGGTCGGTAATTTGGGGGATCGGTCTTATCATCTTTTTTGGGAATAGGTTGAACATTTGCTAACTTCAAATGATGAAGGGAATTCCCCAGAAGACATAGAGATCGTATAGAGCTTAGATAAGACTGGTACTAGTTCGGGGGAACATTTCTTTAAGACAATAGCTGGGATACCGTCAGGGCCAGTCGCCTTATTCTGATCAAGCCTACTGATGATCGATTCCAAGAGCTTGTACCGAAAATGAATTGGTTTCATAGCGTATGAAGAAGAGTTGACTAGGGGCACATCTTTTCCAAAATCATTGAGACACGAGTTTGATGCAAACAAATCCACAAAAACGTTGGCTTTGTCTACAGAATCAGCAACTACCGATCCGTCAATAGAAGTCAGGGGGGGAAATGAAGATGTTCCAAAGTTGTTACTAATGGCTTTAGCTAAAGACCAAAATTTACGATTGCCTAAAGGAAAATGTAGCTAGTTCATTGCATTTTCGTTGTTCGAACAACTTTTTAGTTTTAGTGATGACACTTTTGCAGATATTTCTAGCACCAACGTATTCTACATGACTGTGAACCGATTTATTAGATTTGTTAGTAGTAACAGATTTTGGCACACTTGTTTTGGGATTAATAGTTCCATGTTCCATAAAATACAATATTACGTAATGTTCGATATTTTGAAAACCCAATGACATACTGGCAACAATCCTGTTGGTTAACAATATTAAACATCAAATCCAAAGACAGTTTTTTTAACGTGCATTAAATTAACTAAACGTTATTGTGAATTGGCCTTCTGAAATGATTACTTTGTTTAAGTATATGTTGCCTCGATCAGTACATCAAGCTAGATGTCGTGTAACTGTTTCAAAATGTTTATTGAATGCGGTTAACATTTGATAAATTATACTGTAAATAAACAAAATTTTAAATAACTATTGCACTATACCTGCGTAATTTCATTTAAATTGAAACATGCTAATATTAGAGCAACAGAAAACTAATAGTAATCAACCTATCTAGTGTGGTAACTTAGCCTTAACATTTGAGCGTATGTTTATGACGCGATCGCTCGCTGTAATTTCTGCGAAGTTAAGACTTGTTACCACTTGAGATGCGTTCATTATTTTATCGTTTATTGACACATTTATTTACAAAAACAAATAATAAATTCGTATATTATTTTATAACTGCTAGTTGTTGCTTTCAACACTGTGTATTTAATATTAATATTAATCAATAAACATGATCATTTGAAACGCGAAATGGGTAATTTCTAATTGTTTGTTTATACACCCAGTGTATGTGTGTTAAAGGTAGTTTAACACCCATGCAAGCATGTTAAATAGGTTTAACATGTCATTGAACGATAAAACATTAAACAAATTATACATCTATTTGGAATTTGTTACAAGGATAGGACATTTTTTTAAATTCTGTTTGGAGAACGGAATAAAATCCATAATATAGTACAAAATGGTTGCACCTTAAAGTAATTTCTTAATTTTAATAAAGTACAATTCATTACGCTATTAGATATCTATTGAAGTTATATTAAACAGAAAACTTTTTTTAATTGGTACACATTACTGTTATTAGTTCCCAATCTTATTAACAATAACTATATTAACCCGTTAATTATAAACCAACGTATAATCTCTGTCATTATTATTTTAATATGCATAATGTAGAAAAATTTCTTTTCTCATGAAACATCTAATTATTGTTACTATTTCGAGGGGCAATAATCTAAAGAATGTGTCCACGGATTTAAAAATCACTTGACTTATAAATCTTCTGTGATTTTAAATTGATTTAAGGATTTAAATAACCATTTTTAAACGACACAATATAGTATTTAGTCACATTCCTATGCAACAGAACTTTGCCAACCTTCTACATTGTATTTTTTCATTTAATACATATGTATGCATAACCTGTGCGAACTTTATTTTCATTAAGTTTTCATGGCATTTGGCAATTCTATATCTTTTTAGTTCAAAAGGGCCTCATATTTCATGGATAAAAATATACAGAGTTCCCCATTTTAGACTGTACAATTTAAAAGTCGAATAAAAACTTTCTAATCAAAGTAAATTAACTTTTTAATGGACTAATATGTAGCTTATTCTTTGGGATTTATGACTAAAGTAAATAACAATTCAAGTTTTAAAGATCATGTCTTCCAAATGCCCTCCTTCGGCTTCAATGCATTTTTGAATTCTAAGTTCAAAATTTATCATCACTCGGCGAAGCAAATCTCCATTTATTCCTGCAATTTCATTTCGAATCTGCTCCTTCAGCTCTGGAATTGTTGCGGGACGACTTCAAAAACTTTTGCTTTAGGTATCCCCAGAGAAAAAAATCGGGCCGTTAAATCAGGAGATCTCGGCCAATTCAAATTTCCAAATCGGAAATTATACGGCCGTCAAAAAATCTCGCAAAATTCTCATAGTGTTTCTGGCTGTGTGAGCCGTTGCTCCATCTTGCTGGAATAATATGGCGCCATTTAGTCCTCGTCTAATTAGTTCTGGGATAAGAAACGTTTGCAACATGTTTATGTAGCGTTCGGAATTAACTGTAACAGAACAGTTATTTTCATCCTCAAAAAAATAAGAACCGATAATTCCAAATGATGCTACACCGCACCAAACAACGACTTTTGGACTGTGGAGGTTTTTGGTAAACAGTTCGTGAGGATTTTCTACTCCCAGTATCTAAAGTTTTGCTTGTTAACAACACCGTCCAAATGAAAATTTGCTTCGCCGCTCATTAGCAAATTATGAATTTCTCCACGATACTGATGTAAAATTCTTCACAAAATGTCACCCTCGCTCCTTTGTCTAGATCACTGAGGTTATGCGCCATTTGATATTTATAGTGAAATTTTATATCTTTATGCAGAATTCTGTGGAGACTTCCTTAGATATTCCTAGGGCAAGTGATTGCCGATTAGCCGATCTCTTAGGACTTCTTGTAAAGGCAGCTCTCACTCGTTCAATATTTTCAGGCGTACGCACCGTTCTTCGACGTCCAGGTTTTTTAATGTTTTGCACAGAGCCATTTTCACGCCAATGACGAACCCACGCCGCAATTGTAAAGCGTGTTGGTGCATCGCCCTATTATTGTTTCAAACTGCCGTCGAAATGCGCCGAACTTCTTTAAATGAACCAGTTCTAATGTAGACTTCCACAGAAAACACACGCTCTTGAATCGAATAATTCATAATGCAATGAAAATTGTTAAACTGGAGCAATTATATCGTTTGCGTATAACGCATATTTGACAGAAACACTTAAGTCGTTGTTTATAGACAGGCGCCTCCTTGATCTTTAAAACTTGAATTGTTATTTACTTTAGTCATAAATCCCACAGAATAAGCTACATATTAGTCCATTAAAAAGTTAATTTACTTTGATTAGAAAGTTTTTATTCGACTTTTAAATTGTACAGTCTAATATGGGGAACCCAGTATATGTACATTCTACAAACTCGATCCGCTTTCTTTTCAAAAACTTCAACAAATTTTTATTTTATTTTTCTTTCCTCATAACAGACCGCATAATAGTTTTCAGCTGTAAGATTGGTATTTTGCCATTAAGACGGTTCGAGAATCATTAGGTAATTGGTGTCAGTGTCATATTCTAAAGCGGATTCTCCACTTAACATCGACAATATAGTGCCTTCTGACGAACTGTTCTCTGCAACAACCCATTTTTGTTTCATTTTTTATTTATAATTTTTACATTCTTCCTTTTTTGTATCATTTTTAGTACCTCTCAATCTTAAAATTCTATAATTGCTTACTAGTGTAGGCAACGAAGCTTCAGGTTTCATCAAACCTAAACAAATCTTGCAACAGTTTTCGGCTCTCACATCTGTTAAATATGTTCTATACCTATCTCTAATAGTTTCGGAGATATTTAAATTTGTTAATTTTTTTTCGTTGATAACACTGAAGAAGAGTAACATTAGTCGGTCAAAGCAAGCTATGAATACATAAGAACCTAAAAAAACATATTAACTGAAATACAAACACTTAAAATTATAATAAATGTTCAATGTGGCCACCATTTTGTTGCTGGCAAACATGAAGTCTTTGAATAAACGACAAATTTACTTTTCGTAACGTGGAAAAATTTATATTTTGAATGACGTCTCTAATTCTTACCTTCATATCATCTACAGTCGTTGGAGGAGTTTGATAGACTTTTTCGTTAATCTAACCCCAAAGAAAAAAGTCCAGCTATGTCAAGTCAGGCGATCTTGCAGGCCAGGAGATCGGCCCTCCCCTTCCAATCCATTTGTTTTGAAACTAGATATTTAAATAATTTCTGACGTTTCTCCTAAAATGCGGAGGAGCGCCATCTAATTGCAGCCACATTTCTCTAAGGATTTGTAAAGGTAAATCTTCAATAAAAGTTTCAAATTTGTTGCGCAAGAAGTTTAAAAATGAATCTCCATTGACCGTGTTTTCAAAAAATATGGTCCTGTAATTCTTCCCAATAATTCGCCCAAACATTAAGTGACCAGCGGTGTTGATGATCAACAGGAATTATAAATCTGGGATTCTCAGTATCGTAATAAAAAATTATGTCTATTAACGTATCCATTTTTGTGGAAAATAGCTTCATCAGTAAATAAGATCGTGCTAAAATAGTTGGGTTTTCTAAATTTTTATTTATGCCCAATTGCAAAGTTTAATCTATTAACGAAGTCGTCCTCGTCTAATTATTGTGCAAGCTGGACATGGTATGGATGATATTTATGTTTTTATAATTCTATTAACTGATGTTTTGAAACTCCAACTTCTAATTCAATTGTCGGCAAAACGTGAGGATTTTCAATCACGGATTGAAGAACTAAATGTTCATTACCTTCGTTAATGGCGGTTCTTTTTCGTTCTAAATGTCTTCATGAATACTCAAACGTATTCATTAAATCTCAAACTCTTTCAATCTTGCAAATGCTGAAACTTGCAGGTGTCGTGCATTTGGAAATTTTTGCTTATAAATTCGATGAGCTAGAAGACAATTTTTATCGCTTTCACCAAGGACGTAAATCATATTAACAAGTTCTTCTTTCGAAAAATTCATTTGGTAATTTAGGAAGTAAGTATACAATACTACACAAATATTAGCACTGTTTGACAAGTTTGATTTCTTCATTTGTTTTCGTTCACCATTTGTTTTACGCTCTTTTGATTAAATTGTTTAATTTTACGATTAATCGTTTAAAAACATCTAAAATATCTCTTAAAAATGGTGGTTTCATACAATATTTATTATAATTACAATTTATGTATTTCAGTTAATATTTTTAATTTTACTCGACTAATTTTACTCTTCTTCAGTGTTATCAACGAAAAAAATTGAACAAACTTAAATATCTCCGAAACTATTAGAGACAGGTATAGAACATATTTAACAGAAATGAAATCCGATTAATAGACGAAGACAAGGCATTAAAAATATATAGGGTGTGCCATTTAAAAAAATGAAGATGTAGCATTTTCAAATTTATGTTATTGAATTAATTTTTGTGATCACTCTGTATATTGAAATCCAATTTTGACCATAGATTAAAGTAAGCTCATGTATGAATAAATTCTATACCAAAGATTATTTTTTTATCTTTAAAATTACGCCTACTTAAATTATACATAAAAATGTCAGTTTTTAGTTAACTTTGCAAATATCTCAAAAACTGTAAGATTTAGCTTGTAAGTAATCCTTATAAAAAATTATAAGGAGAATCGAAAAATAAAATAATATATAGGGTGTTCTATTTAAAAATCAAAAGTTCTATATTGTACCGCTTTTATATTACACCCTGTAGAAACCAAACTATTTTAGATTATGCACCTTATAAAAATAGACAACTTTCGTATTAAATGGCTAAGGAGCTATCGGCCGAATACGCACTATTGGGACATGTATATATATATATATATATATATATATATATATATATAAACGTGTTCAGCGAGAATGGGACAGTGCAATATCTCGAGAGCGGATGAAGATTTTTAAATTATGAAAATATTTTTGTAAATATCTTCCAAGGGCGTACATTTGTTGGCACAAAGATTTGAATCAACGCCCATCACCGCCAGGTGGCGCTATCTCACTTCAATTTTTAAATGCAATGCCCTATTTTTATTTCATTTTGGATTCTATGACATATTTGTGATGACTTTTATTAAGACTCCTACCAACCTATCTTTTGTAGTTTTTGAAAAAAATAATCCTTGAATTTTAGCACAAAACGTAATTTCAGGAAGTGCTCATAACATTTGGGTGATACAGACAAAATAGCAAATTTTATACCAAATGAAAGATAAAGATTGTTCTTCCACAAAATAATGCAGATAACGCCGAAATAATGCGACAGCTGTACACTAAATTGTAAGGGGACCAACTTATCACAGTCGTTGATTAAAAATCATGTGAAACATTTATCATGCCATGAAAACAAACGCGTAATGAAGTATCTGTCAAGTTTCTGTCAGTTTACAGTTTCAGTTTTGAAAATCGTCTTTGCATCTTCAAATTCCATAATTATGTTTACGTTTTCTAACGAAGAATGTTTTGATATGGTAATAATTTATGGTGAATGTAGAAAAAATGCAAGGGCTGCACAAGTATTGTGTGCTGCCAGGTTTCCCGATCGACGCCATCCCGGAAAAAATACATTTGTTCGTGTAGCAAATATCTTGAAGGGAACCGGTCATTTTCCTCACCGTAAGTGCGAGAATCGCACAAAGACAGCAACAGATGAAGCACACACCGTCGGTGTACTAGCATTGTATTATAATCCTCATGTGTCTGTGAGATCTATTTCTGAAGATGTGCCGTATCAGTTGGTTCTGTCCATAAAATATTAAAATCTAATAAATACAAACCATTTAAAATTCATTTTACATGGACTGCATGCAGGAGATCAAGATCAGACTTAATTTTATCACCGAGTTTTTATGGAACATTATGCGCAAGACCCTAATTTTCTAGGTCGTATCGTGTGGTCTGATGAAAGTAATTTTTCAAACAATGGAATCGTTAATCGCCACAATTCCCATTACTGGTCGTCAGAAAATCCTCATTGGGTAAGAGCAACCAATTTCCAAGTGAGATAGAACATAAATGTATGGTGCGGAATGATAGATGACTAATTGATTGGCCCATATTTTTTTAATGGTACCTTAACAGGCCAACGCTATTTGGATTTTCTTGAAAATCAACTGCGCAATAGTGAGAAATTATCTAAGTAGAGTGTTTCCGCAACGATGGATAGGTACAAATGGTCCCATTATGTGGCCAGCTCGTTCTCCTGACCTTAGTCCCTTAGACTACTTTCTTTGGGGACATTTAAAAGTGTAGTGTATGAAACACCTTCTAGAGATGTAGAGGGTTACAAAACAAAATTAGAATTGCTTGTACAAACATACCACGAGAAACTTTAAGAGCGGCAACTAGTGTTACATTAATTAGGCGTTATCAAACGTGTGTAGAAAATGATGGAGAAACATTTGAACATTTAATTTAATTTGTATGCTTTCAATTAATAAAATTCCAAAAATTATTTTTCTCAGAAACTACAAAAGATAGGTTGGTAGGAGCTTAATAAAAGTCATCACAAATATGTCATAGAATCCAAAATGAAATAAAAAATAGGGCATTGCATTTAAAAATTGAAGTGAGATAGCGCCACCTGGCGGTGATGCTTGATTCAAATCTTTGTGAAAAATGTGCTTGGAAGATATTTACAAAAATATTTTCATAATAAAAATCTTCATCCGCTCGAGATATTGCACTGTCATTCCTCGCTGAACACTGTATATTATATATATATATATATATATATATATATATATATATATATATACATTTAAATAAATGTTAAGATACTTCTTTTTATATATGAAGATCTGAAACACCCAGACCAATTAAATAGTTATTTATTGCTTTAACAGTTTTATTAATTTAAATTATAAAAAAGAACACGAACTAGAGAATTTAGATGTATTTGTATATATTTGTCACATTTACACTAGGCAACTGTCTCATTATTAACACCTGTGCACAAATCATGCACCCATGGTTTACAGCTGCTGCACTGAATCATATTTTCTTGTCTATCTTCTTCACACAGTATGTATTACCAGCTTTCTTTTAAACTCCCCTTCTTTTACTTTTTAGTGTCAGTTTTAAGTTCCAGCTGCTTTTATTTCTTTTCCCGGAATTTTCTAGATTTAAACTAATTTTTACTTTTTTCCTTTCATTTCCTTCTATTTTTTGTTCCAATTTTTTTTTATAAGGGCTTGAACCTTTTGACAGTTTCTTTAGTTGAATGGCGATATTTTCACTTTGTGACGCTTGTAAGACATGACCGCTGGTCGATGGTTGAGGATTAACAGTTTCTATTGTATTTTCCTGATTTGGAGTATTTTTTACTGCTCCTACGTTACGTTGGTCAATTTCTCCAGCGACTGTTTCTTCTGTTGCTTCCAAAACTACTACTATAAACCACATGGCTCAAATACATGTCAGGCAGTGGACGTACAAACAGCTCTTGGAATAGCAATTCCTAATAATTCATGTAATTCAGTCTATTTTATTACACTACCAGGATTAGTGCGCATCCACGTTGCACATGCTTTATTAAAATGGCGCTTTAAGTCTGTGCGATGTATGTGTTGGTAAAGATAGCATTATGATTCCATAATTTCTAGCAAGCCTTATTGCATATATGTTTTTGGGGTGAGTGGAATGGTCATCGAGAACGAAAAGGAATATCCTTTTTTTCACTTTTCTCAAGCCGTAAGCAGCCTAAAGTGTTGCATCCATTCTAAAAATAGTTCACTTGTGATTCATCCGCTGTCGGAACAAGTATAAAGGGTGTTTTGAGGTCCATCTTGTTTCAATAGGTAATTGAAACGTTGCCGTTTGTCGATAACCATCGGAGGTATAATCTCCCCCGCAGCATTCATACAGCATACAAATGTTTTATTTGTATCCCATTTACCGCTTGTAACAGCACCCACTTGGTGTTTACCCTTCTTGGCCAAAATTTTGGACGGTACTTAAACCAGTTTCATCGGGATTACAGATTTTTTGCAGCGAAATTTTGTCTTGGTCTATGAGTTGTTTTATTGTTTATATTTATCAAAGAAGTCTATTACTCTTTACTTGTTAAACCCTCTACGATTTACATACAAACGTAGGGTACGATTTAGGGTCACGTCATGAGTATCGACTTAATTTTGTATACACAGTAAGAAAAAAAAACACCACATAACCTAAGTTTCTACTCACTAAACTACTCTTAAAGTACACGCTTTTAAGATGCAATAATTACATATGGATCAATAACAACAATTAGTTACTTAACACCTTGTAAATAGAAGCAAAATATTATTAAAAAGTGGAAGAAATACTAACCTTTTAATGATTTTCCGTTGCAATAACGGGAAACGATGCACACTCTGACTGTGGTTCATATTCAATTAAAGATCCCTATTGCTGCAGTTAACACGCCTCCATGTGACCGTAGGCGCGAAATACAAACAGGGTACTTTTTAGGCGTGTTTACACTACAATAATTTAAATATATCTTAATTTAGGTTGCGGTTTAAAAATATTTAAAAATAGAATAGTTTAAGATATCGAAATAAAAAAAAACAATTTAAAGAGAATTTTATAATCTAAAAATTAAGTATGGTAATTATTATTTTTGATGATAATATGATAAGTCATATTTTAAAGTAAAGGGTTAAATTTGAGGGTAACCAAAAGTGATTTTAGACTATATCTCATTATACAGGTTTCATATCTGAGGTTGTCCATGTCCCTCACGACATCTTAAAGGGTTAATTAGATTGGCCCTTGGATTATAAGTAAATGTAGGAGCCACTTATACACTGTGTCTCTTGAATTTCTGGACATAGGGAATTCCCATGTTAAAATAAACTATTGTAAATATTGGCTCCCCTAATTATTTTACAGTAAAATGTCAAATGTAAAACTTCTTAAGGAAAAAAGGCTGCTTCTTATGTTACAATTGCATTTACATTTGGTTCATCTGTTTTCGAGAAAATTAGGAAAAACTTAAGGGCTTTTTCGTAACCGGTAACGTTAATAAGCCATGTAAGTGACAGGATAAATACAATAAGGAACACAAATAAAATAAGTCTGTTATAAACAAGAAGATGATATTCTAAATAAACAAATTAATTATGAAAATTGGAAAATAAATAACAAAAAAACATCATTTCTACTATTTGATCAAGTTTTCAAATAAATCTCCGTTTGCAGCTAAACAATATCCAAGTCGATCATAGAACTCGCCGAACGTTTGCGAGCATGTACTGGGAGACTTCGTGGCTGTTTGCTAAGATTGCTTCTTTTAAGTCGATCAGACTGTTAAACGAGTTTTCACTGTTGTATAATTTGTTTTTTAAATAACCCCAGAGGAAAAAGTCACAGGGAGCCAAATCAGGGGAGCGTGCTGGCCAGTTTATGGTATCACCTCGACCTATCCAACAGCCGGGAAACGTGAAGTCTAGAAACTCACGTACGATTACACTATTGTGTGCTGGACACCCATCGTGCTGGTACCAAATGTTTTCCTCCAGGTTCAAGTCTAACAGCGCTGGGCCAATTTCTTCTTGAAGCAGCTGAAGATAACGCTCTCCAGTCAACGTACCATCAATAAAGAAAGGACTTATTAATCTATGGCCCAGTATGCCAATCCCTACTCTACTAATCTTTCGCAGAACTCCATTCTCATGAGTTTATCTTCATCAAAAATTTCCTGCTGCAAGCTATACTTGAAAGACTTGAACACTGGAGTTTGTCGCTTCAAAATTCGATGGACGGTACTGTGAGATATTCCTAAACTGCACCCAATTTGCCTCACACTTTTATTCTTATCTTCAACAACATTAAGTAACACATCTAAATCTCTGTCATTTTGCTCCAGAGGCTTAATATCTTGACAATTACATGGCTTATTAACGTTACCGGTAGATTTGAATAAGTTGATAATTTTTGAAATTGTTTCTGCACTTGGAATTTGCCGGTTTTGGTAACTAGCCGAGTACAAATCTCTGATATTTCTAAGTGAATTGCCAGGGTAATGCCATTCAATAAATTTTACTTTTTCTTCAATGGTGTAATAATTCATTTTTATAAACAAATTTTTCTTTAAAAGTAATAATCTGTCCCAAATAAAGTTTTAATGATGAATGAATTGTTTTTGAACAATGAATGATTTACAATGACAATTAATAATTATTGTTAGCATTGTCTGTCTAAAGCAAAAGCAACCTTGACCAGTTACGAAAAAGCCCTTAAGTTTTTCCTAAATTTCTCGAAAACGGATGAACCAAATGTAAATGCAATTGTAACATAAGAAGCAGCCTTTTTCCTTAAGAAGTTTTACATTTGACATTTTACTGTAAAATAATTAGGGGGGCCAATATTTGCAATAGTTTATTTTAACATGGGAATTCCCTATGTCCAGAAATTCAAGAGACACAGTGTATGATTAGAAGTTAACATACTTTGCAAAGCCATCTTGTAGTATATTTTAATCTTGTGGTATGATTAGAAGTTAAACAAGTTGCAACACCAACATACAGCATAATTAGAAGTTAGTTTGAAACAACGCAATGCCCTGAGTCCCATTTCTAGCACTAGATCATCATTTCCAACAGTTTGTTGAGCATCTTAAAGAAGGATACATCTTGAAACAGGTTCCAACATCTAGAGTTGTTCATCTCTCTCACACTACCCTTAAAGAGACAATTAGTTGTCTCTCTTGGATAATAAGTAAATGTAGAGCCCTCGTGATGTAATTGGATATTAGCGTACAGTTTTCAAAGCTATTTTGTAGTCTATCTACAACATCTTGTGGTATAATTAGAAGCTAACATACAGTTTGCAGCGCCCTCTTGTATCATAATTAGTAACTAGAACACCATCACCTAACCGCAAATATACAAACAGTTGGACAAACACACATCACCCGAAACAAAGAAAATCACAAAAAGAGAAGCGCAAAACAAAGGGGGATATTTGGCCTTTTGTATGAGTCACCGAATTTTCACTGGGGCAATAAAATAAGTAGTTTTCCTGAAATTAACATCTTAGACTTGCAACTTGAATCTTACTTCTACATTTTAGAACGTGTACACCGGTGATATACAACGGCTTGTTTAGATGAACAAACGCCTCTTTTATTAGCCTACTGAGCATTCTTTAATCATAATGCCTATGGGTAAAGACAGCAACCGCCTTATGGTGATAAGCATTAATTGTCATTTTAAAGTAATGCCCTACTGGCAAATATAGCAAAATGTTTTCACACACAAAATACAGTAATTGCCTTATGGTCATAAAAATTGTTATTTTAAACTGAAAATAAATTTCAACACTTATCCAGTTTTTTCTGTTGATGAGTCATATGGAGAACAGACAATTAATTATAGGCAGTGATTTTTAACCAACATCTTACGAAATATATTTTACTCGAATACATTGTACCTCTAATTTATTTGATTGTGAAAATTAACTCTCAGCTTTTTTATTTCAAACGAACAACCGTGAAAATTCATAAGTCGCAAAATAATACAATCCCATTTAGAATTTCAAATCTTCCTTCCAACAATTGCAGGACTCTTCCATTAGTTTAAAAAATATTCCACGAGATGAGACTCGCTGTTTCTTGCTTATTTGGGGTATTTGCAGTGGCTTGTTGGCTAGTTTTCTTTTGTTTTGGGGATGCGTGATTCTATTGTTTACTTATATGTTGTACAATGTTTGTGCTATTACTTTTCTATTGGTTACATCAATCTCTTTAACAGTAATTCGTCTATTCGTGTAGCAAACATAAAGCGTTTACTTGCTCCGCGGCTAAATACACACACGGAAACAAGATGGTCAAAAGTCAAAAAGGCATGCGGAAACAAGATAGCGGAAAAACCAGAAAAGGCACTCGGATACAAGATAGTAGAAAAGCAATAAGGCTCAAGGAAACAAGCATAGGGGACCCAGTTTCTGAGATTGAGATTACGGAGCTCCTACGAAATGGTATGGGGCCATAGTCTTGGAATGCTACTTCAAATTTTAAGATTTCTCGCCTTTCGCTGTTTTTAAAATATACCACGATCAGTCTATTATAGGAAACTTCCATTAACTTTTCAAACTCGTCATTAGATGACGTCACAAAACAAACCATGGGGCCTCTGCCAAACGAGTAAGACTGAAACAAATTCGCATAAACA